>PISX010008652.1:0-80242 GCA_004024625.1 Mellivora capensis | reverse complement strand
CATCTGTACCCCAATGTTTATAGCAGCAATGGCCACGGTTGCCAAACTGTGGAAAGAACCAAGATGCCCTTCCACGGACGAATGGATAAGGAAGATGTGGTCCATATACACTATGGAGTATTATGCCTCCATCAGAAAGGATGAATACCCGACTTTTGTAGCAACATGGACGGGACTGGAAGAGATTATGCTGAGTGAAGTAAGTCAAGCAGAGAGAGTCAATTATCATATGGTTTCACTTATTTGTGGAGCATAACAAATAACATGGAGGGCATGGGGAGATGGAGAGGAGAAGGGAGTTGAGGGAGGTGAACCATGAGAGACTATGGACTCTGAAAAACAACCTGAGGGGTTTTGAAGGGGCGGGGGAGTGGGAGGTTAGGGGAGCCTGGTGGTGGGTATTATGGAGGGCACGCATTGCATGGAGCAGTGGGTGTGGTGCAAAAATAATGAATACTGTTACGCTGAAAAGAAATTAAAAAATCAAAAAAACAAAAACAAAACCAAAAAAAAACATATCTGCTTTTAAAAGACGGACAAAACAATACAAAGGATGACATGGTTACAGAAGTTCATATAGCATTTTATCTATGGATTCTGAATACCAGTAGCACTTTGCTTTCCAAATTCACAAGTTTTTACTGCCCTGATCTTCTGTATGACTCCTCTTACCTAATTTCAAAGTGGGAATTATTGTTAAGATAGTACAAAAACCACAGAAAAGGCTTATGATTGTATGCTTTATTATATTTTAATAGCATTTAATTAATAAACATCAGTTTTCTGGTGAATTCTGTTCCAGGCAGTTGTTACTATAGCAAACATCTATTAATCCTCAACCATGATTTCTGGGATAAAATGGTTTGAAGCATTACCCCTACCACCAAAGGATATGGAGATAAAGCAAGGTATTTTTCATACATGAAATAACTAGTTAAGCAAAACAGGTAGATGACAGTACAGTATACACTATATACAAAATACCGAAACATAAAGGGAGTAGCTAATATGGGGTAAAGCTAACCAAAGACAGCTTATTAGAGGAATAAATATTGAACTGGATCTTAAAGCAATCAGACATACATATTCTGAAATATTCTACTATTTCAGTGTCCTATTAATTTGTAAATATTGACTATATTTGTGCAAAATGTCTGTGTGCCTTTGGCCTGTTACAACCTCTCTTAACTTTAGATTTCTTACCTGTGAAATGAAACTGTTGGATAAAATTTTATCCAGAGTCCTTTCCACGTCTTTACTTTTATATTTGGTATGTTTCTATCTGCATCCAAATTTAGATCAAGCCAACTACATCTTGGGAATACAAGCTCTCAAACAATTACAGTTAAAATTTTCTAAGAGTTCTCAGTTCTGACACTTATCTAAACCCCTTTTTGATGCTAGCAAATTGTATTTACTAGATAAGCACAACATTTTAGCTAAAGAGATCTGGAAGATGCTTGAGTATTTGTCAGTGCTTATCAACTAGTCGCTAATGGACTGTGGATCATCACCTCATCAGTTTTTTGAAGAGAGCAAGAAAAACATTGTACTTCCTTCAGCTTTTAGTTATAGATTATCCAACTGTCATTATATTCTAATTTTAGAGGAATTTCTTTCTTAACTCCAAAAGCTAACATATACTTCAACATAAAGTATATTTATCAATATGCATTAAAAATGAGTAAAGTTTGGGGCGCCTGGGTGGCTCAGTGGGTTAAAGCCTCTGCCTTCAGCTCAGGTCATGATCCCAGGGTCCTGGGATCGAGGCCCGCATCGGGCTCTCTGCTCAGCCGGGAGCCTGCTTCCCCCTCTCTCCCTGCCTGCCTCTCTGCCTACTTGTGATCTCTGTCTGTGAAATAAATAAATAAAATCTTTAAAAAAATAGGTTAAAAAAATGAGTAAAGTTTGACCACAGCCTCTTCAGAACTTTACCATGATAATTTCTTCTCTGGCTGAACTTCAGAATCACAGATGTCTGTGAGATTCTGAAGTTTTTAAAAATGTCAATTGAGCAGGGCCTGGGAGGATAGGGGATACTTATAGAAGAATTGAGAAATAAACTGAGAAAAGAAGCCTGGAGCCAGATAATAGAAAACTTTAAGGAATTTCTACTTGACTTAATAGGTTATGGAGAGCTGTTGGATATTTTTGAACAGAGAAAGAAGCATATGACACAAATGGTACTTTAGAGTTTTTCATCTGGTAGCAAGTCAGGTACAAAATAAAGGAGCGGTTGAAGGCAATGAAATGAGTTAGGAGAAAGTTTCAAAAACCTAAATGATGGGTCATTAAATCTAGAGTGATAACAGAGGGATTGGAAAGGGAGAGGAGATTGGAAAAACTTTGCTGTCAAGATTTGGTAACTGGATCAGAAGACCACAAACAAGGGAGGAGGAAAAATGAAAGATGGCTGAGAGGCTTTGAGCTGGAGTAGTTAAGAGAATGTTGTGTCCATTCATAGAAATGAAGAACTCAGTGGAAATGGCTGCGTGGAGAGTAGGCCCAGCAGTTTCCTCTGGACTGCTTGCAGAAATGCAATGCTGTGACAGCATATTCTCCCTCCCAGTACCTTCCCACCACACACAACAGTGCTTCTAAGGGCTGAGAAAGCAGAGGTATCAGCATAAATCACAAGGGCAAAATTGTTAGGGAAATGCTTTTTGTAGTTCAACTCCGTTTTGTATTCAGTTCTTGAAAATATTATTAGTCTCTTTCAACTCTTACTGCATATTACTATTACCATATCATTAATTTATTTATGTGAACTAGCAGGAAGGGGATTTTATACTCTGAAGTGTGTAGAAGAGTGTGCCCTGGAGAATGCTCTAGAGGTGGGTGGAGTTGATAAATGCAATCAGGATGAATGTAGTCCTTCATTCAAACTCCCCATAATCCATTCACCATTCACTCACCACCTTGTATTCTTTTTTATAACACAAGTCAGATTTCATTCTCCTCTGCTCAAAACTCTGCAAACAGCCCCTTCACTGCACTTGGAATAAAATCCAAACCTTTCACTATGGCCTTCGATACCTCCTATGGCTTGGGGGCTGCCCACCTCTGAATCGTCTTCTACCACTTCCCCCTGACCCACAGTGCTCCAGTCACTCTAGTGTTTCAGTTCCTCAACTGTGAGAAGCCCTTTCCTCCTCAGAACCCCTGCTCCTGCTTCTCCAGAACTCTCTCAAGTGCTGCACTCTGCCCCCAGACCTTTGTCTGCCTTGTCATTCAGGTCTCAGGTCAGAAGTCTTCACCTCGTCTAAATTGATGACCATCTCCCCTCATCCCACCTCATCTGCCTTCCTCTTTCTCTTCACATCCCCTTGTGGTGTGCACAGTGTTCTGACTTTCAGAAATGGTCATGTTCGCTGGTTTACTTGTTTATTGTCTGCCATCGGCACTAGCATAAATTCTGTAAGAGTGGGGCATTTCGACATCGTGTCCACCACTGCGTCCTCAGCCCCAAGAAATAGTGCCTGACATACAATAAATACATGTACGAATGTATAAATTAATCAGTCACAGAATCTCTGGAAAAACTATCTGTCCACAAAATATATTATTTAGGGGCGCCTGGGTGGGCTCAGTGGGTTAAAGCCTCTGCCTTCGGCTCAGGTCATGATCCCAGGGTACTGGAATCGAGCCCTGCATTGGGTTCTCTGCTCAGTGGGGAGCCTGCTTCCCTCCTCTCTCTCTGCCTATCTCTCTGCCTGCTTGTGATCTCTGTCCGTCAAATAAATAAATAAAATCTTTTTTTTTAAATATTATTTAGAGGAGACTCTACGATTGAGAGAGGAGGACCACAAAAGATTAGAATATTTCAACTAGTAAATGGTTTGGTTTGGTTTGACTTTGAAATAAGGGAAGTATTTTGTAGTTCATTCCCTTTCTCCCTCACTTCCTCCACTCTCCCCAGCTCCCCAGCTCCTGCCCTTCCCCTGCAAATACCTGCAGAGTGAAACTAGCAGCTGTAAGTCATAGGTATCTTCTAGTAACAGACAGAGAAGCCAGGAGAAAGGGAAGACTGACAAGATACCTGTCAGGTGGTACCAACCCTGTTCAGCAGAGCGTTGTTTAAAACGGAGTCCAGGGGCACCTGGGTGGTTCAGTGGGTTAAAGCCTCTGCCTTCCACTCAGGTCTGGATCCCATCAAGCCCTGCATCTGGCTCTCTGCTCTTCAGGGAGCCTGCTTCCCTTTCTCTCTCTCTCTCTGCCTGCCTCTTTGCCTGCTTGTGATCTCTGTCTGCCAAATATATAAATAAAACCTTTAAAAAAAAAAATAAAATGGAGTCCAGAAAATAGATAGATAAAGAGAGAAAGAAAGAAAGAAAAGAAAAGAGGGAAGGAAGGAGTCCAGTAAAGCTCTTCGCTGATGATTGTGTTAGGGTAATAGAATTAGGAACCTGTACTTACAGAAATAACTGTATTTTTGGTTCTGTGCATTCCTTTGTTCAGGGCTCTATTCTCTTACAATCCCTTAGTAAAGTTACTTTGGAAAATGACAAAGGGAAACTGGTAAAAGGGAACATTTGCCACACCTAGGCTCAAATTTTATTTTATTTTTTTTTTAAAGATTTTATTTATTTATTAGTCAGAGAGAGAGAGAGTGAGCACAGGCAGACAGGGTGGCAGGCAGAGGCAGAGGGAGAAGAAGGCTCCCTGCACAGGCAGACAGGGTGGCAGGCAGAGGCAGAGGGAGAAGCAGGCTCCCTGCCGAGCAAGGAGCCCGATGTGGGACTCGATCCCAGGATGCCGGGATCATGACCCGAGCTAAAGGCACTAGGCTCAAATTTTAAAGGGAAACAGTATCCCTGGAGGTCAGGCCTTATGGCAACAGTAGGAGTAGTACATGGGACAAGAATTAAAACCAAAGAAAGTACTTCTACACCAGCTATCTGGGTTTGATAGGCAATTGAAGCAATAAAAATATATTTATTCATTTTTTATTGGTTAGGCAGTTGATTAGAAATAGAGGTCTTCTAGGTTTAATGCCAGAGAACCGCAGCTACTGCAGGCTGTCTAAGAGCCTACTCTGCCTAAGAGTAAGTCAGCTGCCCAGAGTTGTTTCCTGGGTCTTAAGATGCCCTGTGCCATACCCACCCTCCACTTCACCCTTCACCCCACCTCCAGCTCCTCTTCCGAAGATGAGAGATCTAGAAAAGAAGCTGAAGGAAAGGACAGGATGCCCAGAAGCTGCAAGTGACTCAAAAGTTTCTACCACTGAGTTTCTGTCTTTGTTTCAGCCTGTCTCTTATTTCTGGTTAAGCTTGACAACTTGCCTTCAGGCCTTTCAGCTTTAACCAGTATTGCATTTTCCATACAATGGAAAGAGATTTGCCTATTTCTTACACAATTTAACAAGACAATACAACATGTTTAGTAAGCTACTCTGCCTTTCCCTCACACTGAACACATTCCCTCACAATGAACAATCCACCCCACTCCATTTACCAACCCCCAGCAGTGGCTGAGTCTCACACTTCCGGTTTCTAACTTGGGAGAATCTCTTAGGACCCCTTCTCTGTCCAAATATTGGTAAGTTGTCGGGGGGGAGGGATGGTTAATGATGTTCTCCTTAGAAGCTCTAGAATTCTTTTTAAAATGAATTTTAGTAGTTACATTTTATTTCTTTTTAGAAGGCACATTATTTTTCAGTGCTCTGATATTTCTCTAATTCTTTATAACTCTCTAAAAATAACTGCTGGTGAGCTCATAAGTTCATTAGTTAATCCCAGTGGGACTCAATAATGCATATTACAGACCTCTTGATTTTTATAAATTAGATTTTCTCAAGAATTCCCTTACCTGTTATTATCAACATAGCTATATTGACAGGGTCTTCATTACTTCCTAATTGCCCATATTCCTTTTTCTTGTTAAAGATCAATTTTTAAAATCAAACCTTGTCATTTTGAAGGTATCATAGACATGTTCTCTTGTTAATATTAATGTTTCATATCTTTCTAGGTTTTTTTCCTCTCCCCCTTTATCTTAGGAAACAAAATTGTTTCATTACCCGTTGCTTTAAAAAGGAAAACTTTTTGTGTGTGAGGGAGGGAATTGGAGATTGTCAGTGAGAGAATAGGGATGCATGCTAGTTTCCCATGCCCCAAAACAAAGACATAAAAATTATATTTTGTATTCAATAGTGACTCTTGTCAACAGTTACATTCCCTATTCCAAACCAGACCATAAAATGTAAATTATGCATAGATTGTTGAAATTATTCCATGACCTTTTTGGTCTAGGACCATGTAAAATAAGGCGACCAGCAATAATTAGAATAGCAAATAGCTGACCAAGAAATTCTTCTAAATTATCTCTTTGGTGAGAACTTAGACTGTCCATTATTATACTAGTAAACCTCATCTCTGGCAAATTGTGTGTGTGTGTGTGTAGTGTCTGTGTCTGCTGTGTGTGTATGTGTGTGTGTAATATCACTTGAAGGATGATTATTTGCTTTCCCAGACATTTCTTCACTTTATTAAAAGATTCATTGAAGAGGTAATTAACCCACTTCTTCCTTTAAAGAAATTCTATTTACAGAAGTTCTATTTACATATAAGTTTTTAAGACATCTACAGTGTAAAATGAGGTACAGCTTCAGACTAGTCTACATCTGCCAAAGTAAACATCAGGATTTTGGCTGCTAACTTACTAGCATATTTTGGCATAGTTTTTGCCCAAAAAAATGTAAGCACTAAGATCAAGTGAAGAGGAGTGTGGACAAGGCAGACTTGTAAGAAACACTTGGATTGAAGTCATCACAGGAAGAAGTAAAGGGAATAGACAAGACAGAAGATACAACAATGTTTTCTTCTCTCTTATCCTATTCTTTGAGCATTCCACTCTCAGTGCTATTTCCAACCATTTTTTGTTTAATTTCTAAATGCTATTATATAAATGTAGCCTCCCTCTTTCTCAGTTCCATTACAAGACACTTTTTTAAAATATATAGTCTTAGGGGAAAACAAATGACACATTTTAGCAATTTGATCTTTCTCATATGATACACAGTCTCATACTTCATACTTTAAGTTTCTGATCCCTTTAACCATTTGCGCTATTTTACCTCTTTGAAATTTGCCACAGTTCATTTTTTTAAACAGGTATAGGTAAAGGATAAGTATTCAATGTAGTATTTTATGGAGGATCTCCTGTCCCTGCCTTTTGGTTATTTCTCAGTGAATAACATCATTGACAAACAATATTTATGGAAGAAACCTTAAGAGAAATAACAGGCATTCTCTGCTCTGTATAGGCTAAAAGAGACAGAGTGGGGTTCAGATTATAGGGAAAATTAATCTATAATATGATTTTGAAAAGAATTAACTATTCATTTTTATTTAAGATGACACTGATCATCGGGGCGCCTGGGTGGCTCAGTGGGTTAAGCCTCTGCCTTCGGCTCGGATCATGATCCCAGGGTCCTGGGATCGAGCCCCGCATTGGGCTCTCTGCTTGGCGGGGAGCCTGCTTCTTCCTCTCTCTCTCTGCCTGCCTCTCTGCCTACTTGTGATCTCTCTCTGTCAAATAAATAAAATCTTAAAAAAAAAAAAAAAAGATGACACTGATCATCTAAATACCTCCCATTAAAACAAATATTACAGGGCACCTGAGTGGCTCAGTGGGTTAATAAGCCTTTGCCTTCAGCTCAGGTCATGATCTCAGGGTCCTGGGATGGAGCCCCACAAGGGGCTCTCTGCTCATCAGGGAGCCTGCTTCCTCCTCTCTCTCTACCTGCCTTTCTGCTTGTGATCTCTGTCTGTCAAATGAATATTTATGAAAATTATGAATAAAATAAAATCTTTAAAAAAATAAAAATAAAAAAAACAAATATTACATAGTGCTTTTATTATCTTGAAGTTAATTCTAAAGATAACAAGATCCACCTACTTAGAAGATAGCTAAATTATTATAACGCTCTAGAAACTCTACATAAGAAGGCATAATATAGGGACACCTGGGTGGCTCAGTTGGTTAAGCGGCTGCCTTCGGCTCAGGTCATGATCCCAGCGTCCTGGGATCGAGTCCCACATCGGGCTCCTTGCTCGGCAGGGAGCCTGCTTCTCCCTCTGCCTCTGCCTGTGCTCGCGCTCTCTCTCTCTCTGACAAATAAGTAAAATCTTTAAAAAAAAAAAAAAAAGCATAATATAGGTGTCAGTTACTTAGTCCTGTACATAAAATCACCATGGATTCAACAGCTACAAATTCAGGCTGATGCGGGTGTGCTTATTGGTGACTCAACTTTCATGGGCAGTGATATCATCAGTGATGAGATTTTCTTCATAGGGTAAACCATTCTTGGTAATTATATAAACCACTCTTGCTTATTAATATTCTGAACAACATAAAGTACAAAATCCCTTCTGTTTACATGGTAGTCGGATTCCTAGAAAATTCTGTGTATGTTCAAATGATGCCAAAAGTACTTTGAGAGTATTTGTTAATCACATCTACATTCTAATCCCATATAATTATAAACAGAGTTTTCAACTACATGAATAGCTGGTGGAATGTTTGCAAACCATGTGGGGGGCACCTGGGTGTCTCAGTCGGTTAAGCATCTGCCATTGGCTTAGGTCATGATCCCAGTGTCCTAGCAATGAGCCCCATGTGGGGTTCCCTGTTCAGTGGGGCGAGTCTGCTTGCTTCTCCCTCTCCCTCTCCCTCTGCCTCCCCACCCCCAGCTCGCTCTCTCAAATAAATAAAATCTTTAAAAGAAAGAGAGGGAGGGAAGAAGGGAAGATGTGTGGGGTGCAAAACAATTCTTCATTGTGCTCTACTGCCTTGCAAATTGCAGGCCAGCTTCCCTGGCCTTCTTCTAAATGCCAATAGTTCTTTACCAACCATCCTGACCACCAAAAATATCACTACAAATTTCCTAAATGCCCCAGAAGCCACTACCATGCCCATTAAGAATCACTTATTGAGACTGAACGAAGGCACTTTTTTGTAAAAATGAAACACTGAGACCCTGTACTTTTTATTTTGATACTGAATTGATTCCATGGATTAGGAAACTGAATTTGCCCCCAAAGTGAATTATCCAGAAAGAACAAGACTGCCAATCTCAGAAAGACACAAAAATCTTCCCCTGTGAACATGGCGGGTATTTAATATGGGAAACCCTTTACTCCTATATGGGAACCTCTCTAGATTAAGAAAGTGGGGGTCTGAAAGTGAAAACAAGTTCATTGTCCCTAAAAAGAGGAGCTTTTGATTAGGGTAAAGTTGTCCTAGAGGAAAAACTAAAAATCATGTTTATATCCTTCAAATAACATGGTTAGTTTTGTTATTTTGAATGATCTTCCATATTACCTACACATCATTGCAGTTTATCAATAAATGGATGCTTTTTTGACTAGCCTGAATTTTCCACTTTTATGGGCTAGTGCTTTTGTCCTGATGGAATCATTTCTCCTAAAGTGGTGTATTTTTTAACTACTAGAAAGCTGCTCTCAAAAGTTTCCATAATCTAAGCATTGCCATGGGTAGATATTCATATTAATTTGTAAATGTTTTCATTGAACTTTGGCTCTGACTTTTTGAAAAGGATCTCCAGACATGTTCTTGAAATGTATATATGTAGCCCCAGGTGGATATGCAATTACCTAACTTCCAACTGCTATTTTAATAAAATTATTAAAAACCTATTTCAAGGGCACCTGGGTGGCTCAGTGGTTAAGCCTCTGCCTTTGGCTCAGGTCAGGATCTCAGGGTCCTTGGATCGAGCCCCGCATCTGGCTCTCTGCTCAGCAGGGAGCCTGCTTCCCTCTCTCTCTTTCTGCCTGCCTCTCTGCCTACTTGTGATCTCTGTCAAATAAGTAAATAAAATCTTTAAAAAAAAAAAAAACTTACTTCAAAAGATACTAAAAAAGCCATTTTTGTATAAATATTCACTTTACTACTCCTTAGTTTAGGAAAAATTGTCCTACCCCTACTCGGTTCTCTGTAGTTCAGTTTCTAACCCACTTTGCTTATTACCTTTACTCCCACCAATTTCCCTCCCTCTGACAGAGCACACATTCTCATTATTTATACTCTTAAATTGCAGGGGTAAATGTTGAGAGCCAGTGCAGGTACTAAGTTATCTCAGGGACTTTGGTCTTTTCAACCCAGGACTAATCAAGCAGAGAGTCATCATAAGCTAAATCTAAAAAGCTTTTGTAGTGATTTTATCACCAGGGAAATTTGTTCATCCTTCAGAAAGATTGTCACCAGGAAAGAAAAAAAATAAAGGAGTTAAAATTGCTTCAGACCATTGACTCCTTAGGTCCCTCTAGATTCCTAGATTGAATTGGTTTTCAAGGGGTGGGAGGAATTATGAGAAGAATTCCCTGAGAAAGCTTACGAATTGATCATAGCCTTGGTAACACTAGTAAGTGTAAGTGTGATCACTATGGAGGAAATGCCAAATCAGTCTGGAAGCATGGGAAATGAGAAAGGAAAAAAAGACAATTAACACCTTCTTTCTTTCTTTCTTTCTTTCTTTCTTTCTTTCTTTCTTTCTTTCTTTCTTTCTTTCTTTTCTTATTGTTTTTGGGGATGTGTGCTGCCATGTAGTATGCATCTGAGAATAGTCTTTCAAAAGGAAGAAATACAATTGGTTTTGAAGTATCTTATTATTATAAGTGCAATTAGTTATTGAAATGCAACTAGATTTGCAAGCACCATAGAAATAGGAACAGAAATTTCATAAACCTATCTAGAAACAAGGCACCTTTCAAATATACCCAAAGTAGGTTTGTCTGAGCATATCTAGAACTGCTTAATTGGGCTTGGAGAATAGAAATGCCTCCAAATTCAAAGGAATTCTTTAAGATTGTCAAATGAATAAATCAGTGAAAATATAATAATAAATACCTGGGTGTTACAAATATTTTAAAGAACTTGAAAGTTTGCACACTTATTGATGAGGGCAGGCATATATATATATATAATCTTTCCAAAAAAAATTCTATGAAGACTTGTCAAAATCAAGTCAGGCACTTTAGGATTTGCCAGGATAAACCTATACTAATCTCTCTCTCCCAATGAGTAACATTAAAATTTGCCCAAAATAGGTAAGCAAATGACCTCATTTTTTAATCTGAATACAGTAGTGTTGGAGGATATTTCTTAAGGATATGACTTCAACACTAGATCGTAGTTCCCAGGTCACGTTCATAATGCCAAATTGCAGAGAAGAGAATAGAAAGCATCCTTGTGAGGGCACCCATTAAGAGAGGGGTTCTCTGGTAGGGCCAGCTCCCACATCTTAGTCCCATGCACAGACTGTAGCTTTCCGCTCTCTGGTCGACTGCAGCCATAGCATCCTTATTGTTGTAACTCCCAGATTGTGATACTGTCACAAAACTGTTGCTAGGCAACAAATGTGGTTACCAGGTCTCAGCGAATAGCTGAAGGGGAAAGCAAAGTGTTGCACCATTGTAGAGTAACCATAGCAATGACCTACTATTACAGACTAAAGAATTATCATTAACAATGTTAAAGTATCAGACAGAGGCCCTGAATCCCAAGACTTCCAGGCAGTATCTCTCTGCATAATTGAGTGATCTAGGAAGAGATTTCAACTGTTTCAAAGCTACTCACTCATTATTTCTATGGTAGAGCCTTCGTTATAATTTTTATTTTTTTAATTAAAAAATTGTTATGAAGAGACTGGCAAAATGATATGTTATCACAAGGAGTCGAAACCGATTAATATCCTCATCTGTTCTTATGACTACATCACTGTTTGTTTTGTTTCTTGCCTGTGTTAAACTGAAGGGAGGTTTGACTTGAAAAGCACTGTACATCAACAGAGAGAAGCTGTGGTAAAATAACCCTGTAAAGTGACAAACTAAACCTGCATTTTCTAAGTTGAATTCCTCCTGACAAGATAGGAGGCCTAGATGCTCTTTTTGTACTCACTGCTTGGAAAGACTTTTTTAGCTTTTCTAAAACTGGCCCCTAAAATCTTTTAAAATGTAGCCTCCTGGGACAGTTCTAGGCAGAATCTCTTTTTTTTTTTTTTTTAATCTGAACCTTCCTGAAGCATCCCATATAATTTGGTCGCGGTGACCTCGCTGAGATAAATTATGTCTAACGGCACAGCTTCCGAGAGAGGCAAGAGAAATCCGATCTGTTTTATTCTCTTGGGAAGCGGAGAAACGTGGGTGCTCCGGGATGGGTGAAGATGCCGGATTCCGCGCGCAGGGGAAACCAATCCCCGCGCGCGCGCGAAGCCTGGGGAAGTGGGTGGTTTCGAAGCGGGAGAGGGAGTGGCCCTTTCCTCCGAGCGACTCGATTGGCCCGGAGGGGCTGAGGCCCTGGGGCCGCCTGGCCGCGCCTCGGGCGCCCCGCGGGGGGTGTCCCCGCCGCGTCCTCCCCCTCAGGAGCGGGCAGGGGCCTCGGGCGGGAGGCGGCGGAGGTCTCCGGCGGCCCCGGGCGCCGCGGGCGGAGCTGCGCAGTGAGCGGACCTAGACAGCCCTCGGCCGCGGGGGCAGAGTGAACCCTCGGGCACAGGTGTGGCCTGGAGGGGCCGCGCCCGGGGGCCTGCGGGCGCCGGGGCGCGGGGGACGCGGACTCTGAGGGCGGGGCTCGGGCTCCCGGGGCGGAAGGCGGGCGGCCTGTGCCCTGGCACCGAGCGAGGCCACCTCGTAACCGAATCTGTGTGTTTTGCAGGCACCGACCGTCACGAGCTAACTTCCTGGAAGAGCTTCCCGTCCATATTCAAATTCTTTACCGAAGCCTCTGAGGCAAAGACCAGTTCCCTCAAGCCGGCTCTGACGCGGCGCTCCCACAGAATAAAGCACGAAGAGCTGTAAGAGGAGAACGAGCGAGACGGGGGAGGGGAAGCCAAGGCAGCACACTCGAGCATGCATCCACACGTCTCCTAACTGCTTGTTGTCGGCGAGCAGACTCCCAGCCCCTCATTAGATTGTTTTCTTCCTAGAGCACAGGGTCGTGATACATACATCTAAATAGCGTTTTGCATTATTTCTAGATGAGTGCAACTGTCAAAGCAATATGGGTTCACTGGTCGTGCTTCCTGCGGGCTGAGCTCGGGCTTCGCGCTGCCCGTCAGCGCGCAGATTAAGGCTGACAGCGCCCTGCTCGGCGCGGCCGGCGCGCCTCTAATTGCCCCGACCGAGCCCGCGCCGGCGCTGCGGGGCGAGCGGCGTCTGCGCGGTCCTACCGCCCGCTGCAGCGCAGCCGCCGCTCGCACCGGCCCCCGGCCCCCCTCAATCATGTCGGGTTCTTTCCTCCGAACAGAGGCAAACGTTTATTCTAGATTTCAAACTTACATTTTAGGTTTTCGGCGAAGAGTTTCTTATGCCCCCCCCTTCTTTTCTTTTCTGTTTTTTTAATTAAAAGGAAGTTCCCCACAAACCTCCTCAGAAAAGCCAAATTTAAATTCAGAACGTGAATGCCGTGATATACTATGTCGCCTTGGGAGTGCAAATTGTTCTCTAACAATCTATTTTCATTTCAAGACCAAAAGAAAAACTTTGCATAAAAAATCTATAAAGTACCGATTACACATTACCGCTGAAAACCCTTGCCATTTGAATACGAGATTTTACACAAGTCTCTGATTTCAGAAGAGATTGTTTAAACCAAAACGTAAAGATGAGCAAATCTTTTAAGTGTGAAAGGTCCCATTTTCAATAGAATTTCCAACTTTATCATTAGAATTGACTTTACTTTTTAAATGTAAAATGTGTATTGAGTGGCATTGTAATTCAGACAGCACACTTGTTTTGCTTTTTAAATCCTACTGTGGAGAAAGTTTGTTGTTGTTGTTGTTGTTGATAATCCTAACTAGAATGACTGTCCTGAGCTTTCATGGAGTTAGACCCTGTTAGGGATAGTATTTATTGTCATCAGGAAAATGAACCTGTGTGCTGTTCCACCTTTTCCTTCTGAAAGGCCACGTGGGGCTAAAATGATTCTTTTAGGTTTCTGCTCCCACAGAAAGGGAAAGAAAGACCTGGTGTGAAAGATTTTCTTCTCCCAATACAATGGCATAATTTTTAGTAGTCCATTTCCTCTCTAGGGTTTTGCCCTACGGTTTCAACACTTACTTTAATCCTGCTAAGATCTGGCCAACACTGTGAAATACAAGCGGTAAAATAAGTTAAGATTTTGCTGACTTTTAAGTTCAAATATTAAACCTTAACATTATCAATTTTTAATTACTTGAATTTAATTACCTAGTAAAGGTTCTGTTTCTAGCAGATGAGGGTCTGAATTTAATATTTTTTCATCCTTTTTTAAAGTATATGCAACAATATGCCTGCCTTATTTGAGGACATGATAAAATGTACCCAAAATGACTTAGAACTGTCTGACTCCTCAGAAAAAATAACTTAAAATAGCCACCTCATAGATAAAATGTTTTTATATTATGAACCGACGTCAGCAAGTTTTAAAACTGGTAATATCTGTGTTTGGTATATAAGTACATTAATTTGTTCTTATAGTTTTAATGATGGCAAATTAAAGTGATCTTTTTTCAGTGGTCATATATACATATCTTTTGATATTACTTTAGCAGAAACAACACAGGAAAAATAAAAATGTCATTTGATCCACACCTGGATAACTTAATATGTGTAATTCCAACAACGTCAAGCATGTTGGTCTGCAGTCTTTTCTGTTTTAGAAGTAAAGGTGAACTGTATACAATAATGGTACCTCCCTTTGAGAGGATTTGAAAATTGATGTGGGTTGAATATATTTTTCAAAGTGTTATAAATTGTGTGGTGTTTTGACTATATGAAAATATTCACAGGAAAACAAATTTTATTGCTTTTTTTCTACCCAGCACTTGTGCAGTGCTAAATTTATGACGCTTATGCACCTGAATTAGAGCAAAGTAAATGTGCTCAGCTTAGACACCAAATCACTCCTATTCCTTCTCTTCGGTTTTTTCACTTCTCCTTTTGAAAACCTTCACTTGCAACTAGAGTGAATCACTGTTTAATTGCCTTTAATACTTTAAAACTACTGGGTTGTTCGCCTTGTTTAACCATCTATAGAGGGCTATTTGCAAACTTAAGTTGTGCAAATGTAATTTCTACTTGTGGATCTGAGCTGCAGCAGCCCGGAGAGAGCTAGGCAAACCATCCGAGACCGCCAACTGATAAGTGATAAGATTCCTTGTAATGTACGATTTTTTTTTAACCTGTTGATTATGTGTCTGTTGGTATAAATGTAGTAATATCCTCCACCTCAATTTTCCTGGAGTAACAACAATCAGTTGGTAGGAGCCCGCCTGCTTGGAGGTGACAAGTGTTAACAGTATTTCTGCTCTGATCTTCTAACCATTTTGGTTTCTTTAGACAGGTTTTTAGGAGAGTAGAGGCTTAAAGTTAGGATGTAGACTTTTTTAAAAATTATATACTCAGTTCTTAGAGCAAATGGAATGGGAAGCAAGGAGTTGTTGATAAATCTGAGATTCAAAATACTGGCTTTAGAACTTTATAAAGGTATCTAAACATGCAGCCGTTAAAAGTTTTCATGGATATTTGAAGGGGGGAGAAAATCTATTTGTAATAATTGTTGTTTTCTCAAGTTTCTGCCTTGTGCTTCGACCTAGATTGCATTATTGTTTATACAAAAAGAAAAAAAAAGTAAAGCACAGGAGTTTCATATATATTATATATTTCTGTTTACCATTTTAAAATAAAAACAATTTTCCCAACAAGCAGCGGTGTATTATTCTTGCTCAGAGGTTCATTTATTTGTGTACAGAGGTTAATAAAAGCAGAAACTTAAAAAGAATGATGGAACAGCATTCATCAGTATTTTAAACCGTATAGTTGCTTTTATTACTATTACTGTTGCTATAAGGTAACATCCTAACTTCACTTGAACACTTGATGTTTGGCTTGGAACTTTCACAAAGCCAACATTTTTTTTTTTAAGCCAACATTTTTTTAAGGTGTTTGTTTTTAATATCTGAAATATCCTTAGCTACAGAGAAATTTGAACCCATTGTTAAGCTATGATTTTATAAAATACACTTTAATATACTGTAAAGAAATGTGCTTTCCAAAGGAATCTGGTGACATTACATTGCTCCCTATAAAGGTCCTTGATGTATTACATCTAATCTGAAAATACCGTGTTACATTTATTTTACAGCTTTTCCTTCTTAACTCCTTTAAGAGAGTTTGGATGACAATATATGTTAACTATATTATCAGGGCTAATAATTTAATTTTTTCACATGTTTCTCTGGATTACCTGGAGTCCCAATCCAAACCCACGTGTGTCTCCTGTTAAATCATAGTTTATAACTGTAAACTGACAGGTTCCTGTGATTCATTTAAGAAAGATTACTATCACAGAAAGTCTAAAAATTTCTCAAAAACTTTCCCCATGCTTCTATAGGGGAAAATGTCTTTAAATATATGTGAGACGTTCTCATCTTTGAAATATGGGTGGCAAAAAAAGGGGGGACAATAGTGGTGGTTATTTTATGATTACTTATTAGGGGCTGTAATAATATAAAATAAAAGACTCCAGGAGGTACTCCCTTTCAAAAATTGAATACTTTCCTTCCTTCCTTCCTTGTATAGAGTGACTGAGTGGGAGTCTCTTGAATTGTTCGTCTTCCTTTTATCTAATATTCTATTAATCTCCAAAAAGATCAGTTTGAGTCTGGGAAAGGGTTTTTAATCAACACTTCACAGAGCTTAAAGCTACCCTACCTAAAGCGTCAGCTTTGTTAGGCGGTTTTAGATTTAAAGCATTGCAACTGTCATGCACTGTACTAAAAGTAAAGAATGTACACCGAGTGGAAGATGTTGAAAAGAGGGAAATAGCACAAAGTCGATTAACGGAGATTCGAGAATAGAAGTAGCCATCAAAGCATTCCAACGTTTATCTCGAAATCTATGTAGAGTTAAAAAAAAAAAAAAGCAACAATGATAGTTTTAAACCTCACACTTAGGAGGGATGAATGTTGATTTAATTGATTCATTTGGATCAATGTTTTTAAAG
Source organism: Mellivora capensis (assembly GCA_004024625.1). NCBI lineage: Eukaryota > Metazoa > Chordata > Mammalia > Carnivora > Mustelidae > Mellivora > Mellivora capensis. Next base: position 63,241 of record PISX010008652.1, on the reverse strand, counting down.
TTTCACACCACTGATCTTTCATGTAGTGATGTCTTTAGCAGTCAGTGGTCTGACATGAGCCTTCTCAGATTTCATCAGTGGGTCTCTCCATGACATCTAAAATTATGCAACAGCCTATGCAGTGGTAACTTTGGAATTGGGAGACCTCGATGCCAAAGAGCATGGTTGGATTGAAGAACTCTTGTTAATTCGTAGCACAAAGGTTTTAGAGAGTGGTAATTGTAAATGAACCATAAAGGTTAAAGTCACCAAATATTATATAGTGGGCTTTAATTGCTAGATAGGAGAAAGTCATCCTGAAAGTTTGACCATTAAGTGGATACCATGCAGAGACCAGTATTTTCCCCTTCAATGTAAAAACTTGAAAATGGAAATTTGACTTAATCCATGAGGCCTTCCAGGCAACTTTTCCCAGCCCTTTGCCTTGAGATTTATGAACAACATTTCACCATATTCTTTGTATTGTTGGGTTGAGTTCTGTTTGAACCACAGATGAAACATGTTTCTAGAAAGAAATCCAGGGAGGACCTGCATCTTTCTTTCTAGATCATTCAGCTTTTCTTCCTTGGCCATTACATAGGGTGATATGGGAGACTGTCATAAGTAAAATAATGTTGAACTGTACTTTGTAACCAGCCTGCAGTACCAATACAAAGAATCTGAAATGAAAAGACAACCCACACCCCAAGAATGATATGTCTCTTTTTAAAGTTTACAATTTGAATAATGAACTTGGATAGAAACTTGGCAGGAAAACAAACCATGGCACCATCACATCACCAACCATTTTCACTTTTCTGTCCAATTTCAGAGTGCATGTGTTTGTGAGTATTTCACTAGATCAGTGACAGCTCTTTATTTGCATAATTATATGCTCTGGTCTGAAGAGAAAACTAACCCCCAAATTTCATGGGTCACCAAACTGCAACAATCAATGTTTTATCACGTATGCTAAGCAAAATCTAAGAAGCTATATGAAGTTTCTTGGGGAGTTTTTACTCCTCGGAAAATTAAAGAGTTTTCCTCTTCTGAATAGATTCAAAATCTTTCCGAGCTCTTTGTAACTGAATTCTGTTTGAAGGCAAAACTAGAGATTAACATGTAGATCTGAATCTTAGACTCACTAGCATTACTTCAAAGTGGCTTAAGAAGAGCAGCATTTTTGGAACACTAAACTTTTAAATTCTAAGTACTGTCCATGCTATGAGGAAAAAAAATTATTGGTCAAATTATGATGAGTCAAAATGAAGTCTGAATTAACTACAATTGACTATAAAGTTGATTTCCTTCTTTGAGATAACTCAGGGTTTTTTTTTTAGAAGACCTAATAGAAAAAATATGTATATATGCATATATGTGTGCGTGTATACATACACACATGTGCATATACACACTCATCCATGGGGTACGTATACCCATCCTACCAGAAATAAACATTATATACAGTATGTGTATGTCTTTGCAGTGCCTGCTTACATAGCAGGGACTCAATGTATGTTGGTCACCAGGATTGTTTGTAAACCTGTTCTAAATAAATTTATGTTCAAATTCTTGAAGGCATTGTAATAAATATTTTTAAATGCCTCAAGTTCATTGGTGTCTGTAAATTCTGTTTGTATGTAATGTGTATTCGTGTGTAAGGTTGGCTTTATTTCATTAAAGAAAAATTGATTTAAACTGTTGGTGTCTAGTTTGCAGGCAGTCTGCCAGACTTGAAATACAATAGAACATAGAGACACATGCAGAGAGTGACTGTTTGTTCTGGAGTTATTAAAATCCTGGAAAATATGTCTTTACCTAGGCACTTAAGGAATATACCAGGTGCATTATTTAATCCTACTGCAAAAGGACTTAGGTATGAATTTCACTGCTAAAAGCATATAATGCATTGCCTTTTATTTGAAGTGATCTGTTTGTAATAACATATTAACAGTTTCATTATTAGGCAATTTACTACCATCAAGAAAAACATTAGGGAAAAAAGAGACATTGAGGGGAAAAGTTTAAGAATTGCATAGCTTTGAAGTATTTTATTCTTTATCTTGAACAAAGATGAGAGATCTTTAGGTCAGGCATTAGAAATTTCCTAAAATATTCCTATTATTTCAAGTGAACAACTAACTTCTCCGAAGTTTTTGATCAACGTTGAATTACAAATAACATTTTCTTTTTCCTTTAGTCTGAAATCTTAAACATCTGCTTATCAGGATCACTATCCACAATCACCACATCTCACCTTACTGCCTTATTGAAATGTTCACCTGCTTATACTCCCTCTGCACCACCCCATCATCTACCTCCCCAGAAATTGCTGTTTGGTGAAGGTCGTGGATTCCACTAGGTGAAAATTCCTCATAACTGAATCTGTAAAAACAAATAAATAAAGTTTAGCATTTTTATCAAGCAAAATGAGTTGGTGGGCACATGGGTTAACGCTACTGTCTAAGCACTAAAGACTGAAAAAATAAAGCATAGAATCCTCCTAGATTACTGTTTAAAGATTTATAGATTGAGGACCTATATGCCTCTGAGTTAGATTACTTTGCATTTTATTTTTTAAGGTATAAACTGTCCAAAGGAAAATAAAAGACAATACCATATACCTAATTACTTTTTCTCCCCTCTTTTTGACTTTTGAGGAACCTTGCTGTGTATGAGTTTCAAATAGGGCTCTCAGTTTTCTGCTCTGCCTGGGACACAGAGAAATCTGTTATTTCCCTCTGAATTCCACACATGCAGGGATTGACTGTGTAGCTGAAAGGCCTAGATTTCTTTCTTTTTATCATTTCATTTATTTTTGCTCAAGTACCACCTAATCCCCTTGTGAGTGAAAATTTCTGATCCAGTTCATCTTCATGTACCTCCAAATAATTTTCCAAAGGCTTCTTTTCTCGTTTCTTTAACCATAATTAAATAAATGGGTTTTTTTCCAATAAATGTTTACACCTTCTCTAGGTACTTAGATAATCAGGATTTATCAACTGAAGAAATACTGATAGTTTGTTGTGGTGGTTTTGTTTTTTTGGTTTTTAGGTCCCCCCCCCCTTTTCCTCTGCCTCAGTAAATTACTTAATATCATCCCCTGGAATAACCAGCTCTAAAAATATCCCTAGCACAGAGTGTCATGATTTGGCTTTCATACAGTTTTGAAAGAAAAACCATTAAAATTGCATTGATCTCACAAATATTGATTTAGTGCTTGATATCAAATATCAAATGAGATGCTGTCAGTTGCTGCTGATCATTGTGTCAGCTGTTTGAATTTTTGTCCTTTTCCTTCTTCATTGTCACATGGATTCAAGTTGCTGAGGCTAAGTAAGATTTTCATGATTAATACAATTAAGATAATTTTTTTCTGTTTTTCATATTTCTGGTTTGACCAAGCACAGGTAATAGTTTGCCTGAAATTTTGTTATGTAATTTCATATATTTGTAGATACATAGATATACACACTTTTGTTTTTTAAAAATCATATATTTTATACACGGGTGTAACAGGATATATTTTTAGAATTGTGTGTGTGTGTGTGTGTGTGTGTGTGTATGTTTTACAAAGTGTGACTCACCTACCCAAGTAGGTTATGTTTCCATTTAGTTCTTTATACCCACTTTGAAATAATTTCTGTCTCCATCCTACTTTCTTCCTGGCCACCTGTCTTTTAAGAAATCAAATATGTTTTAAGAGCATGCAGTTTTAAGAGTATGATTTTAGAACTTAGAATGAAATCTTAGCCATGTCAAATGTACACACACACACACATACACACAAACACACACACACACCCCACAATAGGTAAATAACTCTTGTTACTCTTACTGACAAAAAATATAACTGCAGCATTTGGCCAGCTTGGAGTTTGGAGAATTATTAAAATGAAATTGGGTCTATATAGTTTTAATACTTTCTCAATACATCCATGTTACCTAACAGGCTAAGTCATGTTCTGCTTTTATATCCTATCAAATCTGAAAATAGCTAAGTGCCTTTGGATATGTTTAAAGTCTCAAATCACCCTTTTCCTTCCCTCCTTCCTCTCTACTTTGTATGTCAAAAATTGATGATTACATTACTTTGAAATATGGAACATTTTAAGGAGAAGACCTCCCTATAATGACCAGTTAACGCTGCTGGCTGACTAAACAGTACCGACTGGGAGATAGACCAGAGCACTCCTAGAGTACTGTTTAAATTATACAACCACATGCGTGTTTTTCACATTCGAGGGAATTAAAAAATCTGCCACAGGAGTTGTTGGTTTATCTTCCCCTTTTCACACCTGATCTTGGTTTGGGTACTGCGAAGGGAAGCCGCTTTCCTCCCAGCACCATGGACAGCGCCCAGCGCGCCCCCTTCCCTCTCCCCTCCGCCAGAACCCCGAAGTTCCGGCCCTAGCCTGATTCCTCTCTCGGACCACTCCCTCGCCATAGGAAACTGGCTCTTGAAATCTTAGGATCTGAGCCCAAAGCGACAATGAGTTTAAAAAAGTATACAGTTTGTGGGTGGAGAATCTTGCTTGCTCCATGCCCGGTGTTAATCAGAGTGCCCCAGAGTTGACACACCATTTCCCTGCTCCCCGAATTTGCATCTACTTCATGATGAAAGCAGCGCCACTCTCCGTCATTTTGGTGGTAGAAGTCTCACCCCCACAACTATTCTTTGCCTAACTTTTCACCACCACCCTTTAGCGGGCCAGCTGCATACTGGCTCCAGTTTAAGAACTCTGTACTATGAGCACATTTTCTCGGGGCTAGTGATCTCAGACGCGAGAGACCTGTGTTCCAGGAAATGTGCATCCAGACCCACGGGGCCCTTGGTCCCCACGGCTCTGCCTGTGGCTGATGCTGTCGGATCGGTCGTGTGCGCCCAGGTACTGGCTAATTACCGCCCCCGGGGAGGTGGCTGTGCAGCGGGGCGCCCCCTCGGCGCGCTAAAGAGCCTGACAGCAACTTATTTGACAGCACTAAAAAGGGGGCGCGTCTGGCTCAGTACCCACCACTACCTCTTCTACTTGCAGACCTCAACTCCAAGCTCCAAATGTCGGCGTGTCTTCCTGTTTGGCTTGCTTGCTTGCTTGCTTGCTTGCTTTTCTTTTCTTTTTTTACTGTTGCGTTAAGCAAAGTACAAGAACTGAAGATCACTTCCATGTGGCGTCTTTTTCCTTGCATGGTCTCCCTAGCAACACTTAAGTCACCACTCCTAAGACAACACTAGTTTTTAAAGATTTCAAATTGCACCTTGTTTTATTGAAACTCGTCTCACTTGTTGGGCTTTGAGTAAAATCTCTTCCCTCCCACTGGAATCCCATTCTAGTCATCTACTCTCTTGAACCGACTTTGAGGACAAAAATGATACGGTTAGAGCAGGTGAGAGGGCCAAAAGCAAACTTCTATTAAATATTGATTGTACAAATATGCTTTCAAACCAACTTAATCCATACTTTACCAGAAAGGGCCAACAAAGAAAAGTATTTTAAGTGGTTTTTCCCCTATAAAATAGCCTTGATAAACCGCTTTCAAAATTGCTTTTGTAGAGTAACACGGATTATAATACATTGCAAGATAAAATTATTCTCTATCTGGCATGCTATTACAGTGAAATTTTTCCTTCAATCCCTCAGTATAGTAGCAATGTAGCTTCAAAACACTCTATTTTTCTATCTCTTAAAAACATAGAAATATTTTATTAAAGATTTCACAGGTTAACAATATAAGACTATTTTCTCACACAGCGCTGCTTACACAAAGCTTTCCCCCTCTTTTTTTAGTGTGCAAAATCACTGCTGAGTTCTCCCCAAAGATAATTTTCCCTCATAGTTTGGTCTTTCTTGCGGTCTCAAGAGTCGTTTTGCCCAGATACCAAGGTAAGTCTGTCTTACTAGAGAAACCCGGCCATGCTGTGAGCTATTTAAACTGCGGGTGCCACCCTCCTACGAAAACTGGGGAGAACTTGGGTTGACAAAGTTTAGCAGCTGAAGTGCGCAGGGTAGCGAAGGGGACCTGTTGAATAATCGCGACCTGGAGACTTGCGGATTCTGGATCTGAACCCTCAAGTGAAATATCTCCAAAATGTTTGCATATCTTTGGCTGGTATATTTTGGGGGAGCTCATTCCACAAACTGAGCTTCCATCTTTGGATAAATGAAATATTTCATTCTCACCTTCCTAAGGTTCAGGAGCAAGAAAAGAGAATCTGGTGCAGGGAAGGACGAGGGGCTTTCCTTTGTTGGTGCAGGGAAGTTGTGGAGATTTGGGGTGGGTTATACTACACTGAACTCCTGGGTGTCTACCATTTGCTCCCTCAATCTGGGTGTTGGGGAATTTCCTTCCTTCACTGGGTATTTCCCTTTTGACTTGGGGGATGGGATAGCTAAGATCTCTATCAGGTATTTATTACTTTTTAAGAAAATATATCCTTAACACAGTCTCAGAATGGCTTTTCTGGGTTATTCTAAGTAAATCAGAAATTCCCAAACTTGGGTGGATATTTCAGTACCACAATGCCAGAGAAAAATATGGAAAAAAGTAATACAAGAAGCTCATCTCGACAATAAATAAATAAAAACTGCAATGATTAGGTCCCCCTAAAAGGAGCTTCTTCAACGATGTTTGTTTACCACCTGTATGTGTTCGATGACATCTTAAACTTTTACACACAGAGAACATCCCCCTACTTTTCTCCAAACTTTTCTCTTAATTCCAGTCCTACTCTTCTGTAGGACTGCTGCTGTCCTGTCCATTTCTCCCCTTTCAAAATCTTTTAAAATAAGTTTTCTTGTCTCCTATCCATTTGTCAATGTCAAATATACACTGCCTATTTAGTTAAAGAAAAGTGTGTATTTCATATGTTATAAAAGAACAGCCTTCTTTATTTGGTTTCTTGGAAATCAATAATCTCTTAAACACTTGCCAAGACCCCTTGGGGAAGGGAGAAATGTAAACAATAACTACCAAACTTCAACATGACAATATCGGTTAAAATCTTCAGGCTGATCATTTGAATGCGGGGAGGTAGTAGGGAATGACTTCGGACTCCCGCGATTACACAGGAAGGGAGCCGAGGTGCCTGATGGCTGTCTCCATCCTCTGCAACTTACCCAAGGAGCCAGATACTTTGAAAAGTCCGGAGTTAATTCTAAATTTCCTTACAAGACACCTTAGTAGCCAGACTGGTCTTCAAATAATTTAGCTGGGCAATGGCTGGATAACCACAGGGAGGTTGCAAAAGACAGTTACCCCCAGTAAAATAAATACCATGATTTAGTCTTTCCTGACATTATTAAAGGGTCTGATAACACTTCTTTATTTTGACTCATGCTGTTAAAACAAAACAAAACAAAAAACACCTACTCCTCTGGCGAATGAAACTTCCAGAGAATTTGAAAATAAATCATCAGTTTAATTTCTGCCTTTTAAAGTTAGTATGTATGCGAGGAAATAGAGCATTAAAACAACTGAGTTACACGTTAGCTATCTAGCATTTTCACATTAGAAGGAAGAATAAACCTAAGTTTCCAACTTAGCCAACTTTTAAAACTATATGTGTTCCCGGAAAATAAAACCTGATTGGATTAAATTTCCAGGAGATTCTAAATTAAGCTCTCGAGAAGATAAGAAAGTATATGAAATCTCTTGAGTAAACAGTTGGGAGGGATTTATAAGCATTTGAGGATCTGTTGATCCATTAGAAGCACAACTCACTCAAATTTGAATTTTCATGATCAACTTTCAACCCTGAGAAACAAGAGCCATTTGCTTAACTTAATCTGGAACATATGTTTGCAGCAGTAGCAGGTTTTTGGTGTGTGGCTGGGGCTGATCAAGTTGTAAATTTTCCGCTTTAGGTTTTCAGCGCCTGCTAGTTTCAGCCTAACACCTAGAGAGAGACTTTGCGGGGTTCTTCACCAAAGCAGCCAAGGTTTGATAAAAGGTTTCCAAACCACACAGCTCTGAGTGTTATTGATTTTCCCAAAGGTGGAACATTTCCATACAAGTTAGTTCTCTAAATCCTAACAGCAAGTAACAAGTTAAACTCTCTTTTGTTAAAGTGTTTGCAAGATGTCTATATAGAGGATTGGGGTTTTTTTTTTCTTTTTCTTTTTCTTTTTTCCATTTGCCTTCCTCACCTGCATCCTTGTCTTTAAGGGACACACACTAGTGTGAGAGCAGTGCGTGCTGTGAAAGTGACATCTTCTTTCGACAAAACAATATGCAATTCTTTGTAGCTCATCTTAATTTTTTCCCATCAGAAACTTACCACTATTGATTTTTCTGTCTCTTTGTGCTTCAACACAAAGGAGTTTTGAAAACTGTTTTGAATATCTGAGAAGATTCACTAGTGTTTGAAATAAATACACATTAGAATCCATAAATCACCCTTCCTGTGAAACAAGGTTTGGGTAGGTTTTATTACCAATATTAAAACACATCTTCTGTGGGTATGAATTTCGGTATTTGGGTTTTAAACAAATTCTGATACTTTAAAAATCAATTAATGGTATACCACAAAAGATAAATGAAAGTAATAAGTTCCCCAAGATCAGCTTAATTCATCTTACAATGGCAATGGGGGTAGTAATGGTAAAGTGGGAGGTGGACTCTAGTGGTCAACCTGAAGGATTGTAAATATCCATCCGGACCTGCTGATTTATCTTCTTCCTGAAAACTTCAGTCAGATTACTGGAGGAAAAGTTACTCAAGTGCTTTCTGAAATGCATCACAAAGAGTAACTGAGCCATAAATATGCCCTAAATTCAGGTGCAGAGTTTCACTGAATTTTATTATTACACAGATTAAGATGGGTAACTCCCACCTGAATGCTCCTTTAATCAAAAAGTGAACAAGGGTGTCAAAAACAAGGGCAGTAATAACATTGCGGGCACTGTGCTAATCAAATATCCACAACTAGTTGAGAACAACGGTGCTAAGAAGCCGCTTTAATTCTGAAATGGAATGTCCTGAGACACCGAGCGCCATCTAGCAAGCAAAGTTAGAATCAAAGAGCGCCTCAAGCACAGAGCACAGAGACCAGGGAATTGGGAGGCAAAGAGGGACTTGGAGATGTACTTGCTGCGACTTAACCATGGGCCCAGTGTCACCTGAGCCCAGCGCTACCTGCTGTCTTCGACTCTTCGCCTCACCAGCCAGCTCAAACAAACTAACTACTGAGGTGAGACAGACCCTTTCTGCCTCAAGCTACGGCTAAAGGACAGCTCCTCACAGGGTTGCTTATTGTCTTTAATTAGAACAAGCGGCCTTTCCGTTCCCATTCCCCCCGCCCCAAAACCAGCCCAGTGTCTAAATAATTCTGCACCTTCCTATCCAGATGGGGACAAAGAGCAGTGCCTGAAGGGCTCACCTTGGGCTGACACGACTCCCAGGGATTCAGCGCAGAGGAAAGCACATCGCTGGGAAAACCTAGCAGGATTTGAGAAGTCATTCTGAGTTTACAAGCCTTGCCCAGACGTCTCCTGACAGGCAATCCGAGCTATCTCTGAGTGGCATAAGACACAGATTTACTTAACATGCCACGGATGGACATGGGAGCTGAATGCTGCCTTCTAAATATAAATAGTATAACTTCAGTCTTCTCCAGGCAACCGGGTCTTTGATAGTTCCTTTGGCTGAAGAAAAGTCAAAGGTAGCTGGGATGCTCCCAAACATGCCTGTTAGTTTGTAGCTTGAGGGGAAAGACAGCACTTTTTCCATTTTTTAAGGGTTAAATGATGTTACCTAATTGTATGAAAATTCTGTGAAACTGGGCTAGCAAGATGAATCTTCTGAGATTGTGATATGAAGAAAGTAAAGAATAAGGAAGAATCTACTGGGTTCTGTATAGCAAGAACCCCGTATTTTTCTTTTAAGTCAGTCGATCTGAATTCAAAAGATCAAGAGGGTTCATCTCAGTAATACTTCTGCTTTCTAAAGTACTTCTGTTGAGCCTTTCCTGGATTTTACTTGAAGATTGGGAGTGGAGAGACAGAAATCCAATGTACATATATGCTAGCCTTAAACTCTCCTAATTTCCTGCTATTGATGATTGCCTTTGTAATAACTCATTGATTCACACTGTTCTTAGAATATAGAGCAATGAGCTTAGGTTTCTTATTGTTCTGGCCCCTGCCCCAACCCCACACATACAATTTTTCCCAGTGAATTGTTTTCTAAAAAACAACCACCACCAACAACAAGCAACCACAAAAGAAAGAAAGATAGATAGATAGAAAGAAATCTTAGAAAATGACTATCACAATATTCCAGTTGAGTTTTAAATGTTACTCCACTCCCAGGTTTACTTCTCAATTAAAACAGGCATAATAGATATGAAATAACACATCTCTTTATTTTTCTACTATACTATTTGCTGTGCAAAACAGCCATATTGAGAATAAAGGAACCATTTGATAAGAATATGTTCAATGTGCTCATTAAAATATCTCCACAGGTTATAGTATTTACAGGGGGATAAAATCAGACGAAAATCATAACCCCTCCTCCAACAAACCCAAGCCAATAAAGAAAGGATCTGAGAGTTTAATCCACAATTTCCAAAACATCTAAAACATTTCCACGGAAAACTTCGATGCCTCCTGATGCCTCAAAACATATGTAAGGATCTCAGGATGGCAAGTGGATACAATTCACACTGCCTCTTCTTCCTCTATGAAGTTCAGAGAAGTTCCCAGGCCAGTCTTACCTCAGCTCACAATAAAAATTTAACTTTTTTTTTTTTTTTGGTGTCTTGTTAAATAGCACATTTCTCCCATCAAGGTCTTCTTAAACACTGAACCTTCTCCTAGACAGGGTACCCAGCTGTTTAATTTAACATTGATTTATTGCTTTTAAAAGTAAATTTACACACATGCCAGCAGCGCTCCGTTTTGTTTCCCCAGACTCTGAGATTTATTTTCTACTTAGCGCTTGTCTGACAAAACAATGTCCTTTAACTTTATTACACATCGATGAGGAAATCTGTCTTATTTTTGCTTGGATTTATTGCTGTGTTGCTTGTGGGGACTTTTGTGATCCAGAAAGGCTGAGGTCCAAAAATAAATAGAAAATTAAACAGAGCTGATCACAAAATAATAGTCAAAACCTAGAATATGGCCCAGCATCTACCAACCTGCTGGGGGTTGCCGGGACCAGGGGGAAGAAGCTCCCTTAGTGAGTACGGTTATTCAGGAAGAAAACAAATTACTTAAATGGGCAGGTAGCATTTGAAAGTGAAGTAGCCAAATCTGAGTTCTGTAAAATCTCCAAGTTCTTGGTTCAAATGTATTTGGAATTATAGGGCCGGGAGGTGCCTCTGCATGACTTCCCACCCATGGCCGCCTTACCTCCGTGAAGAACTCCCAATTACCACAAGTTCGTGATGACTGAGCCCAAGGGAATTAAGATGGACTTTGAAGCAGCTTTTACGGTACACTTCATCTACATTTGGGTTTTCTTTAGTTCTCATTAAAAGGGCCACTTTCTTCTTTTCATTGATATACTGTCTTTGTGTCCTTCATTTCACACTCTTTTAAAAAGTTCTCTCATCAGATCAAGTGCAAAAAGGAGGGATGACATAATAACCATCATAAGCATGATAACAACAACAAACAACTGGTACTGTGGGTTTAAAGCTTTTTAAAAAGAAAGTTTTCTCCTCTCTGAGGCATGGCCCTTCAACAATTAAAAAAAAAAAAAAGCTAGGGTTAAGAATGGACATAATAAAAGTGTTTCTAAGATTCAATTATAAATACAGGCAGGCTTCAAAAATCCATGTGTGTGAGATGAGCTGTCCTCTCCCAACCGGATTTTTCACAGAGGCATCTAATAATCACCTTCGAGGTGTTCAAACAAGGACACTATCCCTTTTCTAGTGAGAAGTAAGAATGTGACAGGTTTTGTTACTGGGGCGAGGGAGAACTTTGCAAGGTATTGCCTCTCTTTCCCTCACAAATACACCATCTTTGACTGAAGACCTCTGCCTGAGAGCGTGACTCCTCTGCTGTCTCAACCAGTCTGGTCAGTGAGTCCACAAAAACATGTTAAAATGTTTCAGCAATTTTTCCCAACCCCAAAAGATGTCTGAAAGTTAACAGAACATTCTTTCTCCTGAAACGCATCAAGACCCGTTTGCACACTCACTTCCTACCTAAAAAGAGAAAGAAAGAAAAGGAAAAGGAAGGAAAAGAGGAGAAAAAAGGAAAGATCTCTGTGTTAAAAAGGGGAGGAGTGGGAGTAACTGCGAAACCTTGAAAATTCTCCTATTCCTATTAGGTCTTTTTTTTTTTTTCTTTCTTTCTTTTTCCCCCCCCCCCCTCCCTTTCCCTGTTTGCCCTTTGAAGAGGAGTCCTGTCACTCAGAAAGGAGCTGTTTCTTCAACCTCCCCCCCCTCCACCCACCAGCCGGCCCCCCTCAGCCTCACAGCCTGGCCCCGGCCCACCCCGCGGCCCTCCCCGCACACACAGTTCCTTCCAAGTGCTTTTCAAGTAAGAGCTGGAGATGAGAGGTGCGGCTTCTCCAACGCAGAGCCAGACAAGTACTTCTCTTCCCGGCAGAGCGCGGCCCGGGCGCAGCCAGCCCGAGGCGGCCGCTGCTTTTTCTGTCACGAAGCCACCAGGCACCCCTGGCTGGCCGCCCCTCCCCGCGGCGGGCCCGCAACGCGGCGCTCGAGCCGTCACGTGCCCGCGCCCCGCGCCCCACGGAGCCCTTTGTTAGCCCCGCGGACCCACGCGCGGCCGCGGCGGCTCCATGGTGCCGCCGCGCCGAGGCTCCGAGCTGACCGCGGGGCCGGCCCGGCTTTGCCTCGGCTCGCCCGCACAGCCCCGAAACACCTTGGGCGGACGCCCCGAGCGCTTGGCACATTGAGATTCCCAGCGCTTTGGGGGAAACGGATCCGGGCCACCCCCTAAGTTTCAATCCAAAGGCACAAAGGGGGGTGAGAGGCCCAAGGAGGGCGCGCCTCCGCACAGGGGAGTAACCACTGGGCTGACTTCCCTCCTCCTTTCCATTACGCCTCACCGGTTTCTCGTCTTTTTTTCCTCTTATCCTCTGCCACGCTCAGAGGCTCGGTGGGTGGGAGTGTGTGTGTGTGTGCGTGTGTAAATGTGTGTGTGTGCGTGTGTGCAGTTAGGTGGAAATTTCATAAGAATATGTTCTACACTTATAAACTTGCCAGGATGGGGGAGTATGCTCTCCAGTAAATGCACTGGTGGGAGAGTTTAAGCGACTTATTTGGGAGGAAATAGGGGGTCAGATTTGGTCTAAGTGGAACATCTGCAAAACATTCAAGCAGCTTATTCAACAAAGAATCTAGCCATTTATTGTAGAAATAATAAAAAGCCACTAATGATTATGGTTCCCACCCCTTCCCCCAAAAGGCCAAATCCTAATGAAATAATTCAAAGGTAGGCCTCATTTCCTAATAGTGGAATTAAACAACAACAAAAAAGAGCCCAACTAAACTTTCCAGCTCTGCTTTCTTAAGGGCCTGGGAACCTTGCTGAGAAATTAGGTAAATAAAAGGCGGGCTGGAATCTCTGTTGAGCTCAGGCTGCAGTGCCCCGACTTGCACATAGTTCTGCTTTGATACACAATTAAATTACAGTAAATTCCTCCTTAACTAATAAAATTTGGAAGACTCTTCAGGATTCGAAGATGTCTGGGGTTAAGTAGCTTTTAAACCATCAGTTTTCAAATGGTTTGTGCAATGAATAGCTACCTTTAAATCCTAAAACCATTATAAATATGCTATACATCTGGGTGCCAGTTTATCTCTCCATATTTCTTTTTAAAATGAGGGAAGCATTCATAAAAAGCTACTTGGCACACTTTATTTTAGGAAAGCAGATGTTAATTTTTTCACGTATCATTTTATGACCAAGTACATGTGTAACGTTGGAAAGCATCCAGAACGCCTCTATTATTTGCTAAATGACTGTTAGTTGAGGCATATTATTCTCAGCCTAACCATGGTATAGGTTATATCAATAAAGTAAACATCTGTGATTTTTTTTTTAAACCAGGGGAAGGGGGTATAAAGAGTTACTATAAAGAGGGGGGGGGAGAGTTTGGGCAGGAAGAGCACACCTGCGCTGTAGCAAATAGGATATTTATATTGTTCGGTGCAAAACAAAGTCCCTCAGTCCGGCACTCGGGGATATTTACATGGCGGGAGATAAAGTTGAAAGCTTTTCCTGGCGTGCCAAATGGGATTCTCCCTGTGGCCTTCTGCGTCGCAAGATAACAGGTACTGAGCGCTCCTGGCGGCGTCGGGCCTTAGCCCGCGCACTCCCCTCCCCCGCAAGCCAGCCCCAGGCCCAGCCCGGGTTGAGCCAGGCGCTCAGGCTCTAGGAATTCCCAGGCACGGCGGAAATTTCAGCGGGGTTCCCAGCCTAGAAATATGCTCGGGAAGCGTCCTCATTTGCCCTGCGTCGCTCGAGGACGCCGGCGCCCAGGATGAGCCAGTGGCGTGATAATTAATGGAATACAATATTTATGGTCCGATGTATTGACTCTGAGGCAAGCGCGCCGTGTAGACAGTCCGTGGGGGTCTGACAAACAGGAGGTGAGTGAACAAACGTAATGACCAGAGTATTTATGTCTATCCGGTTTACTCACTTAAACCTGAGGTATGGAACATCATGATAAATATTAATATCCACCTAGACAGCTCCACCGTCCTCCTAAGCTCTCCCTTCCTGAATGCTGCCCTTTACAAAAAGGCCAGAGAGGAGGTTTTTAACATAAAATGCTGCAAATATGAAAAATAGGTCACCAATAAAATTGGTCTCAGCATGGAGCGTAATTGCAACAAAGTGCCGCCGAGTAAAACCGAGGAGTGAGCTGGCTGGGGCGGCACAGTCGCGAACCATCTGGTGTGTATTAAAAGTGGTGCTGTAAATATTGCTGAGAGCTAATGCATTATCGGCTTCTATAAGTGCACAGGGCCTGCAAGCTTTCCATATGTTAGAATATGTAGATCGGGCGAGCGTAGAGAAAGGTGTCCTATCAATTATAGGCTTCTAAAGCATGGTTTTGCCCCCTCTTTGTGGGATTTTGGTCCAAAAGTGTAGAATATTCATTCTCAATTTCTCCTTCCCACCCCCTCCCTTTCCCTCTTCTCTCAGCTCGCTCTTTCTCTTTTTCTCCAGCTCTTTCTCCCAGCTCCCTCCTTCTATCCCCTCCTCCTCCCTCCCTTCTCTCCAAGGGGATAGGACAGGCTTTGCTGACGTCACTTCACATCAGTAAAAGAGAGTAACTGTTTCAGAGAGAGGGAGGAAAAAAATTCATCTGTTTTTCATCAGTGCTAAAGTTTTGCCTTTTTAATAGAAATGAGCTGGCCAGCCTGAGTACTCCTTCTGTTTTGAAGCTTTTGGGGTGGGGGGGTGGTCAAAGGGATTGGGAGGTGTCTTCATCCTGTGAGCTGAATCATCCTATAAGTGGCTCTAATGCCAGAATCAGTTCAAATAGATGAAACTAATTAAAATAAGATGTAAAGATGATGTCTTCTAGAAGCTGCACATCCACACCTACTGGGCAACTTTTGCCAAGGAGGGTGGAGGGCTTCTGGTTCCAAGGCACTTCTGCTCTGAGTCCTGGAACTTCTTCCCTACTCTCCCTTTCCTCTCTTCATAATTCCACCCCCCACATACCGAAACCGCCACACACAGCACAGCTAATAATTTTCCTGCTGTCACATTACTTTTCTAGGGAAATCAGAGTCCTCCTTTTCCTGATGGTACCCCACATTTAAGAGTTTACCCCCTCCTCTCCTCCGAGGTCCCCCCTCCCATGTCCCTTAGCTCCAGGTCTGTACGCAAATCCCGCACTCGGAAAGTGCTTCACATTGTCCCACAGAGATCATTTTCTGTCTCCCCAAACTGTCCTCACCTCTTTCATTCTCCCTGTTCCGTGTCGTCCTCCCCCTCCCCTTCTTTCCTGCCCACCTCGCCCTCTGGTGCACACCCTGGACGAACCGCCAGCACTTCCAGTGTGGATAAACCTGCTCTGAGTGACAACCCAAGTTCAATCAGCAAATAAATAAAACTCTTACTTTTTTTTTTTGGCTGCCGGCTGCATTCCCCCTCTGGCCGTTGCCTCCTTTAATTATAGGAGCTATATTTCTTCCCTGGGAGACATTCGAGGGGATTTTTAGTTGGAAACTCGTTTCTGCTGAGTTATTTTGGAGCCAGGACCAGTGAGTGAGTGGCCCAGTACCCACAGGCTTTGAGTGAAGTGCAGATTGAGACATATCGAGTTCCCTCTAAAAGGATCATTTCATGTGGGAGGTTGGACACAAAGTTTGCACTCGTGACTGGCATTCCAGTGAGAGACATGCATATTTTAAAACAACAAAGCAAGCAAGAAAGAAGGCTTAGGGGAGGGGGGGGAAACTTGGAAAGAAGTTACTAAGTGACAAACATCTGTCAACATGGGATAATTTGTACACTCCGATGTAAAACTATCTGCCTCATTTGATGGAGTTCAAGGCGCAGGATCTAGGAGAGCAGTAGATAAGTATTTATCCCTATGAGAGGTACTTAACTAAGACACTTTTCCCAAAATAGGTGTAAGGTGATTAAAACTGTACGAATGAGTATAATCTTAAAATGTTTCTTAGAATAGTGGAGGCCTCTAAAATTGCTCGTTTCTGACAGTTCACACAAAATCAGACCCCATTTCATTTTGAAAGATGTACTTTACTTCAACAGCGGACTGATGAAGTAATAAACAGAACACTTATTATAGAAAATCAAATGAATTTTGTCATAACAAAAACAAAACCAAGCAGAAAAAAGAAGAGAAACAAAAATCTCAAACCATCCCTGGTTGCTATGTTCTAGAAATCTTTAAAAGTACCAGCTTTACATGTGTATGTGAGCCAAACACATAAACATCCACCTCTCTGCATGTCAACAAGGAGAAATGGCAAAATATTTTCAGAGAATTTTCTCTCTCATTTAAGTTTGGAGTTTCAACAAACATACTACACTTTAAGAGAAGAAAGCAAAAAAAGAAAAAAACACAAAAAACCTCAACTTCCTTCTTTAGGAGGGAAGTTTTTAAAAGCAGAGTGAAAGATCAGGCAAGACCCTGAAACGTCTCTTTATACCCTGAATCTCCATCAACCACATGGAAGTTCAGGCTCCAGCTTCCACTGAGAAATCTTTTTCTCCTCCAGATCTGAAGACAAAAGGAGAGGAGGCCTGGTGGTGAGCGGGATATCTCTGTTAGTTGTCAGCGCAGGTCCATGGGTTAGGAATGCTAATGAGCCTTTTGGCCAGCTGAAGACTTGGTTCTCTCTCGCACACCCTGACGCTCACACACACTCGGGCTCCTGCGTGCCGACTGACAAGCACACAGACAGAGCCTCGTGCTCGATCCTGTCTCTCTCCTTTTTCCTCTGAGCCCAGAGATCGATCGCTGACCCCACTGTTGGGCCAACGCTTTATTTATCTGGCTGCGCAATGATATTATCAGCCTTAAACGTTATATACAGCAAATGTCCTCCTAAATCAACACAATAGGAGAGCTTGCAGAGCCCAGCCTGGTCTGTCTTAAAGAAATCCCTGGCTATCTCTCCTCTCATTCTCCCTCTCCCCTTCCTTACAGACACCCCTTCTCCCTTCCACCTTCACAACTACCGATTTTAATACAGTGGACTTGGGGATTTGATCCCTCACTTTCAGCTTGGTTGGAGGAGGCCTTAGCAGACTAGGAGATGGATAGACACCATTATCCACCCATCACTGTGATCTCCATCAGGGGTTCCCTTGTCAGCCCGATCCAACTGTCTAGACCCACTGTATTCACATGACCCGGATTTCTCAAAATTGGGGTAGAAGAGAAGGCGAGGGGTGGAGAATCAAGTGTGCAACCTTGCACCGTGTTAATTGTTTTCTTTCCTCTCAATTACATTCATAAACCTATTTTCTGCATTGCATGTTATTTCTTTGTGCTTCAAAATTGAAACCACGTGCAGCCTTCTTCCCTCTGCACACACAATAAATGCGCTGCCCCCTCCCCCAACCCATCTCACAACTATTTACATCTTGGTTACTCACTCCGAGCTCCGGCCCAGCCTGGGAGAAGAAATTGGCCCCATGGGATTAGGTGAGGCTTTGTAAAAGCATCTCTCAAATCCGTATCTCGGGCCCCCATCTGGGAGAGAGGCTCCTGGACTCCCCTCCCAGGCTTCCTCCCATCCCTTCCTCGCACAGGTGGTTGCGGCTTACTCTGGAAGAGCTAGCAGGGAGGACATCCAGAGAGAAAGGCAGCTTCGCAGTGTCCCTCCAGGCCCACCCGCTGAGCACCCCTCGCCCTGGCCCCTTCCGGCCCGCCCGCGGGGGGCCAGCGGTGGCCGGGAGCGCGCTTCTGCTGCCCCCTGGTCCCTGCGCCCCGCGCACAGCAGAAACCCCGCAGGGACCGGCTGCTCCCTGGGGAGCATTCTAGACCCAGGTCCTCCCAGGCAGAGAAGTCCCACCAAAAATAAATAAATAAACCCCAAAGGGGGGGAGGGGGAGCTGGAAAATGGATTCGCTGACAAGGAGAGATAATAAATGAGAGGCGCTTTCAGATAGATATCTCAGACGTGAAATTGCGCCCAGCTGGTTGTGTAAGCAAACAAATAGTTTCATGTTAGGAACTCTCAACTTGGGGCCTGATGAATAGAACACGACAGAGGTAAATGGGTCTTTAACTCATTTAGGAATACAACTCTTTGGCTTTCCAAGTAAAAGGCCCGGTGACGCCGCGGATCCCGAGCAGGCCTTCCAATAAGAGTTTTATTAGTTTCCACTTGTGTCTCCCTGCCTATCCTCCCCACTCTCCTTCATGGTTTTCCATTTGCAGAAACATTCAGGTGATTTGTTCTGGAGAATCCAGCGGTTTATGGGAGGCGATTCCCACGCTACAGGAGATGTAAGGACTGCCTAGAAGCTGGGGAGGAGGATTTTTTAAAAATAAACTTTTTGCACTCTCTAAGCAGAGGAGCTCAGGTGGGCTTGGATCGAAGGAGGCTCCATATCCCCTAGTGTCCCTGACCTCCAAGCTGGGCGATGGGGCCTCCGGAAGCTCACCCCGGCCCTTGGTGGCCACTGGAGAGACGGGGGAGCCTGAACCAGCTTCAGGGGCAGAGTCCCAGAAGCGCAAGGCTGTTGGGGGCGGGGGGCAGGAGGCACGCCCATCCCCGGACCCCCGCCCCCGGGCTTCCCCCAGGCCTGGTCGCAGTTTGGGGTGTGCGTGTGGGGGCAGAGGCCACATTTTAACTCCCTAAGGCCACTCTTTGTCCCCAGGCTTCGGATGAGGCACAGTCGTGCCCTAGAAATTCCCAGAGGAGAGCGCGTCCTAAGATGGCTTTTTTGATGTTTTCAGAAAAGCTTGTGGCTAAAGTAGTTTAAACTGACTTCAAAGCCCTTAAAGTTCTCAGTCGCCCAGCAAGTGTTTGGGTTAGAAAGGGGAGCGTTGACTTTCATATGTCACAGGTAATTTTGAGAGGGAAGTCACCTTGTGTGGGCCGCTCTCCAACAGTTATGGTGTATTTCCTCCAGCCTTGGGGACCTGTCAGTTCTATCCCACCCACTTAGCCCAATGCTGTTCTCCCAACTCCTTAGGGCTGTTATGCCTCTGCAGGCCAAGGCAGGGCTGCATGCCCTAAGGTGACCGTGGAGCCCACATCTGGCTGCAGCCTCACACCCGAGTTCCACGGCTGCCCCTGGTGCTTGGCTCTAAAGCGGGCTCATTGCTCAGGGGCCCCTGGGCGGCCACCCACACAGAGGAGACTGCCACCCGCTCCCTTGCCTTCTGTCCAGTGGCTTCCAGGGTCCGAGGGGAGGCAGGGCACTGAGCGGGGGCAGCCTGGCCACTACTGGGGCTGCCCTTCTGTACAGCAAGGAGGCCATGGGACAGCTCGGGCCCTTAGCTCCTGGGCTGCGGACACGGGTCGGGCCAGCCAGGGAGCCTTGAGAATGCTCAGGGAGCAGAGGGGGCCCTTCCGGGCTGATGGAAGGCTTAACCCGTGGCTTACGTACTGCAGTCTCAGCTCGGAAATCTTCTGATAGCGTGAGCAGATTTGTGGGTCCGACCTTGCGCTCTGAGAGGGAAGAGCCACCGAACTCAGGCAGCCTGTCTCGCCCTGCGGGAGCACCCACAGAGCCACTGAGTCTCTGGGGAGCCTCTGTCTCTCTGCTTGAGACCCACAGAGACCTCTGAAGATGAGTGAATGTAATGCTACCAAGGACACAGCACAGGAAAAACCCAGTGCCTGCAGCCCCCAGCCAAGCCCGCTGAGCATGGGAGCGAACCCCCTTTTCCCTCTCTGTTCTGCTCTGCTCCGGGGTCTTCTGGTTCTCTCAAGAAGCCTGCAAGGGAGTCTGTGAAGCCATACAGAAGGAAGGCCTACTCTTCTCCCTACGTTGTGCTGGTCGGCTCTGGGCTTAGGCCCAGGCTTAGAAAGGTCGCAGGGTTTCTCAGGCCATGGGCAATGCCCCCGGCCCAGTCCCGCAAGAGACAAGTAACCTCGGGACCCAGGAGCAAGTGCCTCGTACATCCCAGGCCTTGGCTTCTGGAAGGGTCCCCACACTGGGCACCTTGTGTGGGGCCTCCTTATTGAAATTAATTGAAAAATACGTTTCCGACCTACAAAAATGTTTATCTATTTTCATCAGAGGGATCACACTGTAATGAATATATTTACATCTCATTTCAAGAAAGACTGCAAAGATTGGTGAGCGCTTGGAGGCAGCTCTTCTCCCCTCCCCCTCAGCGCCTGTAGCCTACCCCACCCCAAACGCCACGTTCCCTGATCCAGCAGCCCTAGAGGGCTCTCCAAGACATTCTGGGAGGTGGTCGGGAGTTAAATATGAACTCTTCCCTCGCCCTTCGGGCCTTGGGCGCTCACTCTGCAGGGAAGTCAGCCTAGGCCCAAAGACATTGCCTCTGGGTATAGTGGAAAGGGTGAGGCCCAGGGTGGGATGGGACCCAGGCGAAGGCAGGAAGTCCCCTCAGTGCCCCACACACCATGCACTGTACCCGCCGTGCCTCCCTAAGGCTCAGGCCAGTGGCAGGTGGATCTGCGGGGGTTTCTCCACAGAGAGCGTGGCATTGCCCCCCCCCCAGTGCACTGCACCTAGAATATTAAAACCTGAGGCGGCTTGGAGGTTGTTAATACGTTTTTAAAGGAGTGGGGGAACCTGGAGATTTCCAGACAGCAAATGAAAGCAAAACTTTGTCAATGACTTCTGAAAGTGAAGCTCTTGCCTCATCCAAGGCCTGTTTGGGGATGAGGGCTGGGGGAGGTGGTAAGAGGTGTTATTTCAAAAGATCTGGCTTTATTAATACATTAGGAAAAAGCTCCCTTGGTAGTATGTGTTCTCACAGTGCTGACTAGAATCCTATAAAACATTCATGCTCCAAAGGCTGTGATAGAGAGCAGCCCCCTACGCACACCCAAAGTGAGGTCTCAGCGGCAGGTTTCTGCCCTGGAAGGGCCACGAGAACCCAAACACTGCTCCTGGAAAGAACCTGCTCTAGCCTTGCTCACCTACTCCCAAGTTCCGGGTCCACGCCCATAAGTGCCATGGGGGTGGGGTGGGGTAGGGGTGGGGGGTGGGTTCCCTTCACCCAGCTGAGCTCCAGAGCCCTCCAGGGAACCCCAGTCACAGGGTCAGGAGGGAAGAGTAAAACCTAGCCAACTCTGCAGTGGACCATAAGGGGGAGTAAAAGTAGGTTTTGACAGCGTTGAGGTCCTAACTCTCTCCCAGAGCTGGGGAGAGGTCTACAGTCCACTTATGGGCACAAGAGGCTTCCGAGCAGCCCTCCCCTGCCCTCGACCGCCACATCAGTTCTCCACGCCTCTCTGCAGCCTTGCCAGTCAGGCAAGTTCCCACCTGCAGTCAGTGAAGCAGGTGGTCCCCAGACCCAGCCCCACTTGCAACCAAGCCTACCCCTGTCCCCGCTTATGTCCGTGCAGGGCACCAACCATCCACAAGCTCATAAGAGCTGCTGGGAACGCCCAAGATGCCCTGCCCTCTCCCTGCCCACCCCAGTCCACACAGAGCCAGACCCTCCGCATTTACAAAACCAAGGCAGTGGCTTGGTTTTAGGAAATAAACCTAGACCGCTTAATAATGGACCTTAAAAGTTTCTACCTTCACCTCCCCATTCTAATAATATTGGAGTGGAAATTAATTGGCGGGTTCTCTTGCACTTATGACATCTGTCAAGTAACCAGACACGTGGGTTTTGCTAAATTCTTTTATTTTTTGTTTAAATTTTCACTTCAATTTTAATTCTTGAAGAACAGCCTCGACAACATATATCGCACTCATTATAAGAAGCAAAGGGTTATATCAAAAATTATTAGTATAGAATCACAGGAAATCTGGTTTGGAACCAGAAAAAAATACAAAACAGATATAGATACATAGACACAGGACAATTTTTTTATAATTATTTGGAAAATGTTATTTTCCCCTAATTCTTGTTTCCTTTTTTATGTGCATACGATGTTTAAATTTTACAAAAAAATGAAAATAAAGACTAGTATTTTACAAAATGAATAACAATGTTTGGGGCGTGTGTGTGTGTGTGTGTTTCTACATAGAATTCAGTCCACTTCCATGTGTTGTTTTCTGTACAGAATATATCCACATCCGTCCACAATAAATCCTGGAAGGTCCATTAGTCTCCTTCTGTTTTATTAAAATTCTCATGGTCCTCTCTTCCAATTTTTTTTTTTCCTTTTCTCACCAGACACAAGGTCCTTTTTCTTTCTTTTCCAACATGTTCACAGATCTGATCCTAAAGAGAGTCTCTTTTTCTCCTGGTTTGCAGCTCGGGTTGCATTTCTGCAGGGTGGGCTGCTCCTGTTGGCCCGGCCCACCTCCCCCCTGCCTGGCTGCAGCCTGCAACAGCCGCCTGATGTCCCCGAAGCTTTGGAGTCCATGGCCCCGGCCGGTCCAGTGAGTCTCTAGGGGGGCGGGGGCAGGTGGGGAGCGCCCAAGGTCTAGGAGCACTGGATGGACATGTAAGGCCAGTTGAAGCTGCTCCCAGACAGTAACATATCCCGGATGAGAGTTTCGATGGGGGTTTTACCTACCAAACGGACGAAGAAGAGTTGCTCGATGACGGAGGAGGACACGGTGCGCAGGGAGGGCAGTCGCAGTAGGAGTTTGCCGAAGCGGCTGGGCTGGTTAGGGTACTGGCTCCGCACGTACTCCTCCAGTGCACACTGAGACTTCTCCTGCAGGCTCTCGATGTGGGCGGCGTCCGACAGGCCACAGGCATCTGCCCGTGCGGCCACACGAAGGGCAGAAGAGGGGAGGAGACACACAGGTTAGTGAACAGCAAAGGCACAAACAGGCCCTCAGAAATGTTTTAAGTTGGTAAGAGGGAGGAAAGGAAATCGAAGGGAAAAGGGGGGAAAAATCCTCCTCTCCATACCTCCCCATTCCTTCTTCACCATTCCCTCCTCTCTGCCCCCAACACCAATAAAAATAAATCACACCCCCACCAAGCCTAGGGGAGGTGGAGACAGAAGCACACTCGGGCAGAGGCAGCAACCTCTCCAGTCCCTTTGTTTTTTCCTCTTTCACCTTTGGATTAAATAATGTACGATGTTGGAGCCATGTTTGCCGTGTGGAGCAATCTGCCCTCCGCCTGGAGGGGAGCATCATTCTGCTGTGCTCATTAAAGGAGGACTTTTGCCCCTTTTGGGGTGTTCAGAAGCCCTGAAGAAATACGTAGCTTGGGGGCAGTTTTTACAGGCTTCTTGGAGTCCTTCCTCTCAAACCCAAATGACCCCAGCCAAAATCCTCGAGGAGAGAACCTAGACTGTCTAGTGAATAAACACCTGGGAGGGGTAAGGAATCATGGGCTGGCAGTGCGTGGACTCAGACCGAGCCCATGCTTTAGCAATACAGGATCTGAGATCCGCTATCTATGCGACCAAGAACTCTGGAGCAAGCCTCGGTGAGGGTGAACCCTTCTATCTGTGCTTTAGATCAAGTAATTGAACATTGGTCACATCTCTGTAAGCTGTATAATAATCAGAAGGAATATGGCTCAGTTACTCCAGGCTGTGGAAAGGAGACATCTTCAACGATCAGACACAAAGCTGGGCTGGAGGCAGCTGCTGTTGCTGCTTCCAAACTGGGAGGTGGGGAGTTGAGGGGGGGAATTGGGGAGATAGGCTTCCTGTCAGAGGACCAAGGGGGGAAAGGCACTTACGCACAATGACAGCATCTTAAAACCTGTGTATTTATCTCATATCAACCAAGGCTCTTTATGGTCTCCTAAAAATATTTCAAGACAGTAGTTTATACTATATAAACTAACTAAAGGCAAAGAAATGGAAGAGAAGGTGGAATCAGAAGAATGAAGTGAAAGCTTCCTCTCTTAGTTCAAACACCCGTGTTATTTCTTATATTAATAATAAATATTTAAAAAACAGAAAGATCACAGAGGAGCCCTTAGCCAGTCAGGAGGTTGACTAGAGATCAAAGGCAGAGTTTGCTAATATATAGATCTAGGGAGAAATTCATGCATGGCGATGCCCCGAAAGGACATTATATAATTGTGAGTGGGCAAGTGTGACCCTAAGAAGTCCTACCAAATGATTCAAAGTGAAACCCGTGTCTGCTGAGTTTCTGAGCTTTATGTCTTTGTATTTCAAGAACAACTGGGATTTACAAAGCACTCTAACGCCTTCATCTACAAGGCAATAGCCTTGAGCAAAAATACAAATAAAACTAGTGCTAATTCAAGGACTTCTAAGGGGGGGGGGGTGTCTCCTTTGACCCTGGATCCAGAATGCGTTCCTCTCAGATGTCTAATTACTCCTGCCAGCCACCCGGGTGCATCCACACTGGCCTGACCTGGGAAGCCAGTGAGATTTTATGGCTAGCACAGCGAGGCAGGGGCACTTTAGGGCTCCACTACTCAGAGGGGGTGGGGGGCTGAGGTCTGCCCTTGGCCTTACTTGCTAACCTGGCCGGCCCTGCTGAATGGCCACCATGCACACTCATATTTACATATATCTTGCTTTACATGCATTATCTGCCCATTATGCCACAGGATCCCTTTCAGCCTCAGACAATGTAGTATGAAAAGGACCCACTGATACCCTAGCAGATTTTTTTTAAAGACCCATATGGCATCCCCTCAGGTCTGTAAAATATTTATCTGATATGCACAATTAGGGCCCCCGGAGTGCAACGACACTACCCTTCTCCCAGCTAGGCCAGTCCAAGGAAGAGAAGCCCGGGAAGGGCTTGCCTGGGCCCTGGGCTGGCTGCTTGGATTTCTTTCCTCCTTTGAAGGCAGAATGCCTGTAGCGGGGGCCTGGCTGCCAGGTGCCAGCCGGACAGCTCTGTGGCCTCCCTCCAGCAGGAGTCCCACTTCAGGACTGGATTCCCACTCTAGATATTCATCCCCACTCTGGATATTCCTGCAACAGGAGTCCCCCAACTATGGACAGAGAGTATGAGCTCTCAGATCGATTGGGTGGCTGTGGCAGCAAAGCGAGGTGAGCAGGGGTTGTAATGAAGTACATATTTACATTCCATGAGATATACCCGAGATCAGAAAAGGAGGGAGAATATACAGAATCCATGCCTCACTTTTTATGTGGTAGTGTCAATGCGGGAACCTTCAATATTTCTTCTATAGTATATGGAAAAGAAATTATGTAAATAAATAACCATTACTGCTCAGGCCCTCCCGGCTTAGCCTTTGTAGTGCAGAGAATGTATTTCATGGTGTGCATTCAAAAGAGTTTAGTGTTCAGGAAATATAGATGTAATCAGCTGCCATAACTAGAAATCAAAGTTATTATTGTGCTGAAAATGGATTTATTGTATTTATGTTAACTAGATGGCTCCTTTCAGAGGAGGTCCCATTTATTTGAGGGAATATTTAGGTGTATGAATTAATGAATTTTTTAAAAAAGTAAGTTCAGGTCATGACCTAGTCCTTGGATGCTTTCCAGAATATTAAGGATTAAGCATACCATCCGGAGGCCAAATGTGAAAACCACCACAGGGAACCCCCGTGCCAGCTTCAAATACTTAGCCGGAGCAAACCTCGTTGGACAATATGTCTAAAACTGTCTTTTCCATCATTCAAAGTTTGCTTAAAAGTTGGATGACTTTGAGAAGGCTTCCCATGAATTCCCTTCTGGCTAGCAATCAAAACAAGTTTAGTCAAAAGTGGAAATGTGTTGTATGGAGAAGGGGGGTGAATTACTCCTGACAGCTCCATTTCCATTTTCAGATATTCTGTTTGCAATTTTCTAACAAAATAATGTTATTGTTCACTTCTCAGCCTCCCCTGCACCTTGAAGACATAGTTGGGAAACTTCTTCGGGAAAACTTTTTAAAAAGGAACGCTTTTCACGGGGATGTTTTAGGATGGAAAGTTGAAAGAAAAGCATGAATAATTCCACCATCTTCCCTGTGGCCAGCACAACCCACGCCTCTCTCTGGGAAAGGGCAGGAGATCAGAAAAGTCAAGGGAGTTCAAAGAACCTAAGTAGGGGACACGGAAAAGGGAGGAAAGACCTTTCCTGAGAAGACCTCTGTCCAGCTCCAAGTCACATTTCTCCTTCAAGACACCTCACTGGATGAGATTTAAAAACCCCAGCTTCCCCGACACTGGCTTGCTTCCTGATTAATTTGGCTAAAGAGCTGGGTAGTCGAGAGCCAGCCAGGCCCCAGGCCTGCCAGAGCGAAAGCAGCCCGGTCGCTGCTTCCCAGGCTCTTTGTCACTTTTGAAAAACACGTTTCCATCAAGAAGACTTATTAAGATAAAATGCATTCAAACACTGAGGAGGCTATTCAATAAATCTTCCATTTGTTTTAAGGTTTGCACTTTATCCTCTTGCAAAGAATAACTCCCTCTCCCACTAAGAGACCTGCATTTGCACTGAAAGTAAAAGGGGGGCAGTCCAAGTCCACGGGTCTGGCCACCCTGCATACAAATGAGATGCTCTTGTCTAAATAAATTATCTGCTGTTCAGATCGATATTAATACTACATTTGCTACATTACAATATTGTGCAAATTTAAGAGTCATTTTAATACAATGTAAATACGATTCTTCACGCATGAAAGCCAGGAAATATTGATAGATTATACCATTGCTTACTGTTCAACAAGGCCTTGGGAAAAGGGTTTTGCCATCTCTGCTCGGGAGTGGTTTTAATTTGGCCTTTGGAGGTCCTGGCTCTAGGATAGATTTATTAGGATGGTTTATTTGTTCTCTGAATGGAGGAATTAAAAACAATAGTGCCAATAATGGGAATAAAACTGCAGCTAACCCTACTCACAGTGGGCAAGGCCCCGGGACCCAATCTGAGCAGCTCTGTTCCCCCACCAGCCTCCTTTCTGGCTTTGTTTATATTTCCCCCCATTACCTGCTGTCCCGGGTGTTTATATGTTTCCCTCTTGCAGGTTACAATAATAAAAAGCGGGCACTGTTCTCAGAGGCTCTGACTAGAGCCTTCAAAGGCAACGTTAATGCACTTTCCTGGAAGTTAATTTGAACCATCTATCATAAGAGAAATTGTTAACATGCATGTTACCACCACCTACATTTAATTTGATATTTTTAAGGCACTCTGTTAAATTTCCAATGTTCGTGTGTTTTGCATGGCTAGGAGATTTATCTCTGGGGCGGGAATCCTCCCATACTTGCGGGTTCTACAGTATTGCTTTTGTTTTTTATCTTTCTTGTTTAGATTGAATCCGTTTTTTACGAGCCTCAATAACCTCAGCAACTGCAAACATGAATGGTTTCCGATAAGGGAAAATCAGGCAGCAATAAAGCGGGATTATTTATGATTTATTTGCGCGTATTCTTCTCTTTCCACCTCTGTGTGTGTCTCTCTGTGTCGGGAAACACATCCGGGGAGCGTGCCACACAGAGGAGAAAGCCACATTCCCACGTTCTCTTCCTTCCCTCTCCTCCCCCAGAAACACTAAGCGCGGGCGCACACCACACGCACACACATGCACACCGCACACACGCGCAGCCAGACCGTCCCCACGCCCCCCCAACCCCTGCACACACACAAGACGCGCGCCCGCCGCCGCCGCAGCCCCGCGTGGGGGTCCGGGCCCCCAGGCCGGGCCGCCCGCCGCCCGCCGCCCGCCTCCCAGCCGCCTCGGCTCCCGCACCGCCGCGCTCCCAAGATGGCAGCGGCGCCGCGGGCCGCGTCCGGGCGCTGGGGCCGCAAGTCCCGGCCAGGCCGAAGGTCGGGCTCGGGCCGGCGGGGCCCGCGCGGCGACGCGGCGTAGGAGGCCGGGCCGGGCGGAGCGCGGCCTGCCGTCGTCCCCGGCGCGGCCTGCCCTCCCGGCCACCACAGCCTCACCTGACGTGAACAGCACGATGGCTTTGAGGCAGCTGTACTCGGCCGAGTCGACGTGCAGCGCCTTGAGCTTCTCCACCTGCTCCTGGAAGATGCGGATGTGGTCCATGAAGGCCACGACGCGGTCGGCGGACATGGGCGAGGCGTGCAGGCCGGCGGCGGCCAGCAGCGGCGCCACGTGCAGCGGCATGGAGCACTGGGCCGCGTTGAGCACGAACAGCTCGCTCCAGGTGAGGCGCAGCAGGGACACTTGGTCGGTGATCTGCAGATCCGGGAAGAAGGGGATGTTTCGGGCCCACTCGACGGCGCTGAAGAGCAGGCGCGCGGCCAGCTCGCAGATGTTCTCGATGCCCATGATGTTGTTGGGCTGCATGCATTGGCTGCCGTAGCGCGACGTGGGGTAGGGTTCCGCGCGCAGCAGCAGCGAGATGTAGCC
Organism: Mellivora capensis; assembly: GCA_004024625.1. Lineage (NCBI taxonomy): Eukaryota > Metazoa > Chordata > Mammalia > Carnivora > Mustelidae > Mellivora > Mellivora capensis. The sequence goes on along the minus strand of PISX010008652.1, from coordinate 34,454 downwards.
GGACAGGTAGCAGTGGCCGTTGAGGGGGTCCCCGTTGGTGAGTGCGTACTGGCCTGGATTGGGTTGGGTTGGAGGCATTCTTCCTCGCTGAACCGCTGACAAAAAGAAAGAGAGAAAAGAGGCAATGTGCATCCAGGGGGCTTGCGAACATCGGCGCGCCGCAGCGCACCCGACACAATGCGGAGGCTCTTCCTACAGCCACACGCGCCCGGCGCATCTTCTCTCGCGCTCGCTCTCACTCACAGCCCACACCGGGAGGAAATCAGGGGTGAGGGCCTCCAGCTCCGCGGCTCAATATGCCCAGCCGTCGCCTGCGCCCCTGGCCACCCTAGCCCTGCCAGAACTAGGCCTGATCTCAGGGCCCCCAGCCCGGCATGGCCAAGAAAGTGCCACCCAACCCCTCCACTACCAAGGTGTAACACACCGGTTAATGAAATCCCACTCACCCCTCCAGAAGGAAACAAATCAGAGTAAAACAAAAAACAAACAAAAAAGAACAGGCGAAACCAGAGGAAGGTTGTGGTACTAGGCAAACGCCTAGCGCCTCTTCATCTGCAAGCAAGCAAGCAGTGTTTTGCTCAAAATGTTTCCATATTCTCTCAAAATACTATAGAATTATCCTTAAAATAGATACAAGTTACATAACCATTTACAACTTTTGAATAGAAAACAAGTATCCTGCACCCCTCCCCTGCCCCCTCCTCCCCTTCGCCCCACACAAAGTTCACTGTTAAAAGCAACAGAAAATTGAAAAATTTCAAGAAAAAGTAGAACTTACAGTAGCCAAACATTATTGAAAAAAGTGGGAAATATAATTAATGTCTGTCCTGTGAGGTGCCACTGCAACCTGCAGCCAGCTTTTACCCAGTGAATGCACGAGCTTGCAACTGCAAAAACACTGGATTCATTAACCATCTGAATGCAAAACGTAAGCATGCTTTGAGTTCTTAAAGCTGACCAAAGTTTTTTTTTTTTTTTTAATGTGTATGTTTTACTTCAACAGTGCCAGCGTTTTAAATTGCCATGTAAACAAAGACAACTTTAGGAAAAGTTAGGGCTACTGAACTCTCCCCCCAACAAATTAATATAGATATGTCCATGTACACATAGCTGTCTTATTTCAGGTTGTGCACTATTTTCTTAAATTTGCTTTGATTCTAATTTTAATGCAAGTCCCAATGCAATTTAAGCTCTTGAAACATAACAGCTAGAATACTCTTTTTTCTAATTATAGTTTTGAACTTGGCAGTTATTTTTCAATTAAATGAGAGCACAATTCAGTTTTTTTTTTCAGATGCCTACAAAAATCTCCCTGGAGCTAGAAATGAAGTCGTCATATTTGCCTACTCCTTGAGATCTGAAGGAATTCAATTTCTTTTCTTGTGGCATATAAAATATAATTTTAAAGTCAATTACAAGAAGGAGTAATCTGCATTCTGCAAAATTGACTGGTTCGCTAATTTGACTATAAGACATCTTTAATGATTGTCAGGAGATAAACTTTAACTATAAACGGCTAAATATATTTATAAGAAAAGTGCTGCATCTCTTGCCACATGAACATGAAGCATATCTAAATACAACATCAAAAGTTGTGTTAAAAGAAACCAAACCCATACAACACAGGGATTAAATGAAGTGGAAGCTCATGCCAGCTGCAGTCTATGCATTATAGCCAAATCAGAAGGATCGGTAAATGCCGTTGTAAATTGTAATTTGTATGCAGTATTTAAGCAGAGGGTGGAGTTTGATGAAGAAATAAAACGAGTATCATGCTTTTAAAAAAATGACACAACTATGAAAGGACGGTTCAGCCACAAACTTTCCTTTCAAAGTAGAGGGGTGAAAACAAGGCCACAGCTCTGGAGGAGGCGGCCCCAGCTCGGTGAAGAGGAGAGGGAACCAGTGAACAGGCCAGAAACCCCCCTTCCCCCCTAATTAGACCTACAAGTGCAATAAATCTCACTCCTCTTTTTCCAAGCTAAGCTTCCAAAAGGATGGTGCAGCAATGAATCTATGGTTCAGGGTACTCCAGTCCCCAGCCCTCCCCAATTTTAAATAAAGGGTATGAAGAGGTGGAGGGGAAAGTGGAATGAAAAACACAGAAGAGTTTTCTGTGCACCCCTCAGCACCCCTCCCCAAGTTCATGCCAGCACAGCCCCCAAGCATCCTCACGCACACGCGGAAAAGAGACACACACCGAGCACATCCAAGACAGAGGAAGTAAGGGATTTTAAGCCACAGCTCACGATCCCAGGGACACAATCCTGAGCAGGCAGCAGGAGGGGTAGAGGAGCCAGGGAGAGGAGCGCAGGCCGGGAGGGGGAGGCAGCGGCAGCGAGCTTGGTTGGGGGGGGGGGGTGACGCCGGGGGAGGAAGGCAGCGGGGACAGGGGAAGCTGGGACGGGGCCGGGACCGCAGGAGCTCCAGTCCCGTACAGCAGCCACCCCCGCGAGAGAAAGAAAGAGGGCCGGGGAGGCGGGCGAAGCTCAGGGAAAGAAGCAGAGAAGAAATATTCACCTTCCCGCCTCATGCCCACTTTGAGGCACTTCTTGAGGCGGCAGTATTGGCACTGGTTGCGGTGGTGCTGGTCGATGGGACAGTTCCTGTTGGCACGGCATGTGTAAGTTAAGTTCCTGCGGACGCTCCTCTTGAAGAAACTTTTGCAGCCCTCGCAGGTGAATTGGCCGTAGTGCTTGCCGCTCGACTTGTCCCCGCACACCACGCATTCGATGTGCTGCTGGCTCTGGCCCGAGCCGGGCGGGCCCTGGCCCTTGTCCCCTGCCGTGCCGGGGGTGGCGGGCGCTCCGGGCTGGCCCGGGGTCTGCGGCGTGTGCGGCGCACCCGAGCCCGCCTGCTGCTGCTGCTCACCGCCGCCGCCGCCGCCGCCGCGGGCCGCTTGCGCTGCGGGGTTGGGGCCGCCGGGGTTGCCCCCGGCCACGTCGTCCTGCGGATCTCGCCAGCTGCTAACTACCATTGCCATATCTTTGGGCCCGGGGAGCGCTGGGGGGAGCCGAGCTGCTCGCCGAGGGCCGCGGGGCGCGCGAGCGCGCTGGGAGGGGAAGGGGAAGGGGAAGGGGGGAGGGGGAGGGGGCGGGGGGCCCGCCGGGCGCCCCGGGGTCGCCGGAGCCGAGCCCGAGCCGGGCACCGGCCGCTGCCTCCGCCGCCGCCGCCGCTGCCGCCGCTACTGCCTCGGCCGCCCCGCTGCTGCTGCGCGCCCGCCCGCCCTGCTGGCGTTTTGTTGTGGTTCCTGCTGTTTTCTTTCTCTCTTTTTGCAGCCCCCCCAGGCTCTCTGGCTCCCCCCCCAACACCCCTGCTCCCCTCGCCCGCTCCCCCCGCTCTCCGATCCTGGGGGGGCCACGCTCTCCTTCCCCCCCTCCCCACCCCCCCCCACCGAGCAAGCTCCCTTCTCTCGCTTTTTTCTTCTTCCCCAAGTTGCAAAATCAGAAATGGCACAGGCGGCAGCCGGGAGCGGCGCGGGGCGCAGCGCCGGGGGCGGCGGGCATGGGCCACGGCGCGCGCACACACTCGCCCTCCGCCTCGCCCGCACCCCCGCGCACACACACACTCTCACACACACTCGCTCACCCGCGCCGGGCGCCCGCCCGCCCGCCGGCCGCTCCGGCTACACGCTGCGCGCCGGCTGAGCCGACATAGAGGAAGCCGGCGAGGGCGGCGGCGGCGGCGGCGGCGGCGGCGGAGGCGGCGGCGGAGGAGGAGGAGGAGGAGGAGGTCGCGGCTGCAGGCGCCGCTGGAGTCGCCGCCTCAGCTGCAGCGGCGAGCGCCGCTGGAGGAGCCGGGGCCCGGGCGGGAGTCTGAGCTGGAGTCGGGGCCGCAGCCGGAGCGCGAGCCTGGGTCGGGGCCGCCCGCGCCGCCGCCGCTGTCCCGGCGAGAGCCCTCGCTGGGCTCGGGATTGAGGGGAGCGCGGTGAGCCGAGCAGGGCGCGGGGTGAGGCTGCCGGCGGTGATCAGGGCGCGTTGGTGTCGGGGGGCCAGGTCCAGGGCTGGACGCAGCCAGCCATTCAGGAAGGCAGCGCTGGAGAGAGGGAGGCAGCCGGCGAGGAGGATCACACACTTTGCTCTTTTTGTTGTGCGGGTGGCGCCGGGCTCTCGCTGCCTTCTTCTTTCGGGAGGTGACGGAGAGGGAGAAAAATACGAGATAATTCACGCCGGCGACGAAATCACAGCGAAATCGAAAAAATAAAAATCAGAAGAAAAAGAATTGCAATTTAAAAAAAAGCGAGAGACATCCAAAGTAGGTCGAATAAATAATCCTCTTCTTTTCCTCTTTCTTGCTCCTTCTTCTGCTTCTTCTGCTATAACACACAGAGCTAGTTAAAAAAACCCTGGAGATCGCCCAAAAATGTTCTTTTTTTAGTATTTTAAATAAGTGCTCTTCAGCCGGGAACCAACACCCTCCCTCCAAAAAAAATCATATATGTATAAAATAACGATAAGAAGAATACGAAGGGGGTGCCTCCTCCTCCTCCTTTTTTTTTTTTTTTTAAGTTTAGCCCTCTCTCTTCTGCAGGAATGGAGTAAAAGACAAGGAGGAGGGAGAAAAAGAGAAAGAAGAGGAATACAAGGGAAACAACTAATAGAGTATGTAAGAAAAGAAAAGGGAGAGAGGAGAGAAGGGAAGAGAAGAGAGAGAAAGAGATTCAGAGAGACTGAGAGAGAGAGGCGGAGAAGAGAGAGACAGAGAAGAGAGAGAGAGAGGGGAGAGAGAGAGAGAGAGAGACCCCAAAATTGAATGCGTTTAAACGGGAGGACTCGCAGAGCAATGTTTCCGAAAGGGGGATCTGCGCGAATGTCTGTATATAGTGAACTTTGACACTACTATTGAAACTGACACGTTTCTATGGAGATCGCTGCCTTATATGGAGCTCGTGTCAAGGAGCCAAGAGAAGGGCTGCTGGCAACTGATAATCAAAGGCGACTGACTGGTCAGAGCCCTGAATCGGGGGGGAGAGAAAATGGGAGTCTAAGGTTAGCCAAGCCTCCAGCACGCCATTGGTTGGAGAGCCCCTCCCCCCTCCTCTTTTTCTTTCTTTCTTTTTTTTCCCCCCTCCCTCTTAGCTACCTACTGACGGGGATGGTGAGGGGAGGAGGAGGGAAAGTGAGGGAGGGGGGTGTGCTTCTGACAAGCGCAATTTACATTGAGATCGCCCTGCGCTGCTATTTACTCTGAGACCTGATTAGTATGGGTCGTCTATGGTCACACACACACACACACACACACATACACGCACACGAACACTAGAGGGGGAAGGGACGGCGAGGGGGAGAATGCCTAGTAATGGGTGAAAGAGAATTAGAAGGAAATTATTTTGATTTCTTCTGAAAAGTTTTTAAAATTAGGTTTTATGAGCGTGAAGAGAGTGTCGTTGAAAATGTTAGGAAAAATTTTAATGAGAAATAAACTCTTACGATTTTAATGATTCATGAAATATGCTGGGTTTTAATTGTTTTCTTCGTTCACGTATAAGCATGATCCAAGTGTGGATTCTGCTCTTTTTATATCCTTTAAGAAACAAGGTAAGGACTCCCCGTTTTGGCCCAAAGTATACATTGCTTTTAAAGGTTTAATTATGACAAAACACACTCCTGAAATATGCAGCTATTGCCACAAAATCAATCTGAATCAACGGCTCCTATTCATCCCATGATGATTTTAAAAATAAACTTTACAATCAATCCGATTTTTCCTTCTTTCTTTTTTCCTCTTTGGTATTCGCAGGCTGTTCCAAACTTCAAACAACCCTTAAATAATTACTAATAAAATAGTAGTAAGTCCTCATATGGCGGCGGGGGGGGGGGCAATTAGAGCGGTCAAGTCGGAGTCCCAGGAAAAGAGGAAAGGGGCGAGCGACTGACAAGGGAAAATGGGAGATGGGGAGAGGTGGAGAGGGGGAAATGGGGAGAGGAGAGTGGGGGGAGCGGCAGGGGAGAGGGAGGTGAGCGGGAGAGAGGGAGGGAGGGAGGGAGGCAGAGGGAAAGAGACGGAGAGAGGGAAAGAAGAAGAGGGAGAGATTGAGAGAGGGAGAGACGGGGAGAAAGAGGGAGATGGGGAGGGAGGGAGAGAGGAAGGGAGGTTGGGAGAGAGAGAGAGAGAGAGAGAGAGAGAGTGAGAGAGAGCGAGAGACCCCGATTCCCGAAGGCGATTGGTCATGGGAGGAGGGGCGGGCAGGAGGAGCGGTCCTGCGGCGGGGCCTGCAGGAATCGCTGGCTCCGGCTGCCACCTAGCGGACGGGAGCCGCGCCCGGGAGGCGCACAGCCGGGTCTCTCCTCCCCTCCCCGCAGGCAGCCTGCGCCTTTTCTCCAAACGGAGACAGCACTTTGAAAATTCTTTCAATGGATTTTTTTTCCTTGAAAGATCGTACTGGGGAAAATGATACTTCTATTAGTTACATATTCTCCAATAGCACACTCGCACCCCCCTCGTTTTGAGATCGCTCCCTAGGCAGGCTCAGGCGGGCGCGGAGCTGTGCGGAGTGACAAAGCTGCCGCGGCAGCCGTTGGGGGTGGGAGCCCCGCTCGCCCGTCCGCCCCTCGACTCCGGAGAGCGTAAAAGTTTGTCTCAGCTCCGGCATCCCGATCCTCAACACGCCCTCAGGTAAAGGTGGGTGTAAATGGCCACGCTGTATTGACAGAGGTAGGGTTTGTTTTTTAATACTCGTTCTCACTTTAAATTTCACCAGGGAGGGGTTTGGGAAGCGCTGCGTGTTTGGGGTGCGTTTTGCGCTTCCCGGTCTCTCCAGCCTACAAGTCGGGAGTCTGCGACCGCTTAGTGACTAGCGACGATTTTAAAGAGCAGAATAAAGCCTTTCCCGTGCCTGCCCCACAGCCCCTCCAGCTCGAATAATGGAGAGACAGTCAATGCACTCTGCAAGCGGCGGCCCATTGTACGCAGCCGACGGAGAGGAGGCGACTGGGGCAGGCAGGGGCTCCTTGTCCTCGGCCCCCTCCCCAAATAAACGCTCTCACGTCTCCTGGTCAATTAAAATGGGGGAAATGAACACGATTAAAAGACCAAAAAAAAAAAAAAAAAAAGGGGGGGGGAGAAAGAAAGAAAGAGAAGAAAAGATTTAAAAGAGAAAGGAAAAAGAGAACAAGCTTTCTATATATAAATTCTAAATTTTACTCCCCATATAGTACAGAGGCAGGCAGTCGAGGGCAGAGGAAGCAGGCAGAGAGAGGGAGACAAGGAGAAGGAAAGAGAACGTGGAGAGAGACGGAGCGAGTGGAAGAGGAGGCGAAAGCCAGCGCCAGGGAACCGGAGGCCCGCCGGACGCCGGGTCTGCTGGCCCAGCCACCCTCGGACCCTGGACCGTGAGTCGTGGGCACCAGAAGCGCGACTTGGCTAAGTCCTTCCCCACCAGGCAAGTAACGCAATGATTATCGTTTCTTTTGAACTCGGGGCTGGCAGCGCGGACAGGTAGGGAGGTTGGCTCTCTTGGCCTCTGCAGGCCAGGGCCGGAGTCCAGGCAACCAGGGCGGGATGAGGAGAACTTTCCGCGGGGCCTGCTCAGGAGCTACCCTCACCCGGCCTCTGTCCCGCCACGGCGCGGAGGCAGGGACCACGGCCACCGCGCCCCCCTAGAGCTGAGGATCGTGTCAGCCAAGCGTCAGTCCAAATTCAAAACAGGTCTCCCCACCCCCATCCTCTACCCTCTACCCCCGCCCCCCCCTCCCCAACCAGTGGGCGACGGATGCCGGGCCTCCAGCCTTATGGCAGAGGAGGGGCGGGCGTTTAACACGCGCGCCGCGGTCCCGCTGGTGCAGAGCCCGAACCGCGGTGGAACCGGCTGCCGAGCCTGGCTGGGCTGGCCCTGTTGCCCGCGCCTAGCCTGGCTCCGGCCAGAGCCTTACGAGCTCGGCTCCTGCCGCCCACCTGCGGGCGCCGTGTGTAACGGGATCCCCTAATGTAACGCGATCGATGGCTGCCTCTTTGATGTGGGCGATAATGTCAGCGGATTAAAAGGGACACCAAGCCGCTCTCCCCAGTGGAGAACCCGGGGCGGCGGCGGCGGCAGAGCATCAGATCTCCCGCCCCGCAGCCCAGGCATACTCCTCGCGCCGCTGCACAAGGGCTGGGGCGGGGAGGGGTCACCTCCCAGGGGTGGGGACGGAGGGGGTGTGTGTGTGAAAGGAAGAGCCTCAATTAAAACCTACAAGAGCGCTTTCCTCTGAGCTGGGCAGGGGCGCGCGTTTGCGTCAGAGGGCGCGCAGGGCTGGCGCAGGGGGCGGGGGTAGTCGACGCCGGGGGCCGCGCCCCGGGGCTAGAAGGTCTAGAGAGTCAGCCAGCGCGACTAGGCTGGCCTGGGTCCGGCCACGCAGGCAAGAGGGAAGGCAGGGTGCACGGATGAGCCGAGACTTCCCGGGAGCGGCGGAACCTATTCGCCCTCACTGTGGCTCTTTCCGCTAGCCCCAACCCGGAGCTTCCAAATTTGAAAGAGACCCTGGGGGTGGGGACAGTTGGGGCCCTCGAGGCTTCAAGCGAAGCCACCCGCTCCCCCAGAAGGAAGGGAAGAAGGGATGCAGCACCCGGTCCTAGTCCCGATGATGGGGGCTGTTGGTGGTGGCGCCCACAGCAGTGGAAACTCTCGGCTTTTCGGAGCAGGGGACAGATAGCCCCTCCGCCGGTCCTGTGTGCTACATTTCTGTCTCAAGAGGGGGTAGGCAGGAAGAAACTGAGTTTTTTCGAGGAAAAGTGCTGTCCTCCTCTGGGACTCCTCTAGCGCAAGCGGAGCTCAGGTCGCTGTTCTTCTTAGGGACCTTGTGTTCCCTACCGCGTTCGCACACTCTGTGGATGTGCCTCCACTTGTACTCACAGCCTCAGCCCTAGCAAAATGGCTTCCATGGAGCGACGGGGGCGGAGGGTCAGCTCAGGTCCACCGGCAGCTCTGCTTTCTCTCTGTGAGGCTGTCCTTTGTTACTGGTTCAACTTGGCACACTGGTCCTGGGGCCTTATGCACCCCACACTCAACCAGGACATAAGATATCTGTTGTTGTTGGGTAGAACAGAAAAATGATCGTATTTTGTGGGAACATGTAGGTTCCCCAATTGATTCTCCACCCAAGTGTCTGGGCACAGTCAGCTTCAGGAGAAGAAAACATAGTTGCAGGATCCACCCTTATTTCACTCTTTTCTCCAGATCTCTTTCCCTCCTTTTTCACCCCAGCCCTTCACCTTGGTTGCTAGGTCTAAGCATGTGCACGTGGCTCTTGGACCTAGGCCCACCGTGGCCCTTGCCTCAATACCCTACTTGAGACTGCCATCCCAGTGGCCATATATAATGAGTCCTTTCCAAGGTCTCTTTCTCCTGGTGAGGCCCGTCCAGGTATGGGAAAAGGCTCACCAGGTTCTAGGCTCCCCAACTTCCTTTCTGAAGGCTTCCTCTTGACAGTCTGGTCCCCACAAGCCTATTCAGTGCACAGTCTCGTGTCATTCCCCTAAGAGATGAGAAGTTACTCCTCTGCTTGGGAAGGAGGATTTGGGCTGTAAGCTTACAATTTCCTTTGTGGTTTGCTAGCATCGTGACTCAGCCTTAATTACTTTTTAAGAGATCTTCCACACAACACTTGATCTCTCCTAGCTGGATAGCCAGTAAACAGTTTTGACCTGGGGGAGAAGGAGAGAAGCAGAGATTGGTGGCTGCATATACTTCACTGACTTGCATTCCTGGCCCCAGAATCTGGATCCAAGCAGATTTTCTAGCCAGTTAACATCTTCCTACCCTAAATCTTTCTTTCCAGGAAGGCCAAATCATTCTTCATTAATCCTATGACCTTTTTGATATTGGTATTTTACTCTTCCAAAACTCACCAGACCATTAATTTTGGCTTTTTGGTAAATCTCACTAAACAAAGGTGGCCTTGTGAGAACATTTTCTACATCTAGTTCAAGGGTGATGAGACCCAACAAATGACCAGAAATATGTAGAAAGTTATCTCCCATACCTTTCCCCTACCCCTTAAATTGTTAAAAGTGATATTTTTCTGTTTAGAGAGACCAGAGAACAGAAATAACCCTGTTTTATCACACCCATCTGGAGAGATGAACGTGCCAGCACTCACTGGGAGAAAGGTCAGTTCTTCTGCTCTTACTGCAGACCTTTCCCAAAGAGCCTGTTTTAAAGGTGCCGAATCAATTAGTCTCCCTTGGCATGAGATTAAGCCCAGGAAGAACACAGTTGAAGAAGATATATTTAAAATGGTCTTTAGAATGATACTTTGAAGAAGAGGGTGGAGAGAGGCACAGGAATGCCTGCCCAATGTTTCATGATTATTAAGAAGTCAAAATGAAAACCCAAACAAACAAACAAAGGCCCCTGCCTGTGTCAGAAATCCCTCCTCACAAGACTGAACTCAGTCTGTATTGTGACTGCCCGGTTATAAAAAGTTCTCCCTTTGTTAAAATGAAAACAAGGATGGAAAGGCCAAATCGGGAGCTGGGCTTCTGCTGGACTGCCTGCTTTTAGCCTGCCGATGAGTTGAACCACGGATCCGGATCCGGAGGCTTGGATATTCACTATCCTTCTAGTAGGCATTTTTTCTTTGTCACCTTTGGGTCAAAACACCCAGAGATAAGTGCTTTACCTTAGAAAACGGTTTAGTTTCCATCACAAACCAGCCATTTAAAGCACGTGTTTTGGAAGAAGAGATAAGGGAAGCAGTTCCCCTTTCAGCTTGGGCCTCCAGTTAGAGGGCCCGGTCTAGCCACCGGAGGATGGCAGGAGAGCAATTGCTGACCTTTGGATGCAAATCCAAGCCTTTTATCGGAGGAAAAGTGACAATCATCCCTAGCACACTAGAGAAGCCAAGGCCAAATATTTACTTTTTGTAAAAATCAAGCCTTAGCTATCTAAATGCATTTATGCAAAAGAAGGAAAGAACTGGAGACTTTCATGCTGCAGAGTGTATTTCTTTATTTTAAATGCTGGGCTGGAGTGAAGAGTAATTATGTGGTTCTATTTCCTGGGGGAAAATGGGTTGTGTTTGGATGAAAAGTTGAAATTTGGAAATGACTTGGAAGCTTGTTAAAGTTCCCTGACAATACAATCTGCTAAGCCATATAATAATTTCTCTTAATAGTTACCTGTCAGGGCACCTATTTCTTTTACTGCAGGATTAGCCCATTAGAGTAGATCTGAGTTGTAACTGATTCAAGTCAGATTAAACATATTAATGTTTAATTCCTTAATGTCACTTTCTGAATGGCCTATAAAATAAACTAGTGAAAAAGTGTTGACTCACAAAGCCAGCAGATCTGTTGGTAACTACGGTCATACTACAATAGTATTTACCTATTAGAAGTTTGGTCTAGGGGCGCCTGGGTGGCTCAGTGGGTTAAAACCTCTGCCTTTGGCTCAGGTCGTGATTCCAGGGTCCTGGGATCGAGCCCCGCATCGGGCTCTCTGCTCAGCGGAGAGCCTGCTTCCTCCTCTCTCTCTGCCTGCCTCTCTGCCTACTTGTGATCTCTGTCAAATAAATAAATAAAATCTTTAAAAAAAAAAGAAGTTTGGTCTAAATAATAAAGCTAACATTCCTTCTAAATTGTCAGTGGTAAGATATATTTATTACAGTGTCCTCCATCAGTGAGGGAGGGTTAGGTAAAACTTAAATGAAAGATTATGAGCATAGTACACACCACTGATACAAACCACATGGGGCAGTAAATAATAATGCTCTCTGTTATGCTATGTATATTTTATTTACCTGTTTCAGAGGTGAATAATAAACCTAGCCCAACTATGGGAGGAGTTAATAAAGTATTCCAAAAGCACGATCTAACGAACTTGAGGATAGTTCTGTCTTATTGTTAACCCTTTGCAGGAAATCTTCTGAAGCTGAAAAGAAAAAGGAAAGGGCTTTTGTGTTAGTTGATCCTTGGCTATTCTAGAGCTCAGGTTGGTGTGAAAGGGATGAGGAGGTCACTTGAAATCTCCTTTTATCTGCTCTTATTTTCTCTATGGATCAGCAACTTTGAATAGACACCATCTAATCGTTCTTAATGGAAAGAAGCTATAGGAGCAATGAAATGACTTTACTCCAGAAGTGAATCCATGTGTGTGGATAGTTAGTTGAGGTTACATAGGATGACATTTCTGCACACTTGTGCTTAAAGATTTTTCAGAGTGCATGGATATATACATAAAAGTTTCTTCTACACTCTGGGGGCAAGGTTTGGGTGGTTATTTTGCCTTCACACACCCACACCCACATGAGGATTCTCTACCAAGTTCTGGTAATTTTTTCAGCTGACTCTTCCTTCAGCTTTTTCTTGCCCCTGCTCTCTGAGATGTCATATTGAAGTCCCCCCAAAGAAAGCAAATAATTGAGAGCACGATGGACAGCTTTTTAGTGAAAACATCTTACTTCCTTTCTGTTTTCAACTGGAAGTCACACTAATGGGAGGATTTCTTTACAGAGGGTAGAGACTGTATGACAGGTGAGAGGAGATGGGGTAAATAAAGCAAGACCATTGTTTTCAATTTCTCCCCAGATTTTTTTCTTTTCAGTCTTTCTTGGAATTAAATTGGTTAAAACACAATAAATAAGTGGAAAACAAGAGCCTGACATTAGGCAATTTAAAAGTTTTTCTTGCTGTAGATACATACCTCCAAACCTTTGAAACTGAACAACTGATTACAATTTGCTTTGAAATTAGAATTATTTTAGTTAAGTTTTATATGCTAACTAAAATACCACTTAATTTGTCTTCCTTAAGGATTACACTTACTTTAAAAAGGAGAAACAGTCCACAGCTGAAGTATAAATGACTATCCAGAAAAGGACATTTGATTTCTAAGACTGAAAACACTGGACTTTACCTCCTAAGAAGCTCTCCGCACTCCCCGCCTCTCCCCTTGTTCTTTCAAGTAAAATTCGCATTTCTCCCAGAGCCTGGGTCACTTTGCTGTAAATTCCTGTAGAGGAATACTTGGTTACCGGGGCTACAAGTTCCCATCTCAACCTGCCAGCCTCCCTGCCCCCTGTTACAGACTGCAGAGACCCTTCGCTGTCAGATCTGGGACCTTGAACCCCTCCTCTCTACCCTAGTCTACAGGAGATCGAAGTTCCAAAGTTCGAGGTTGGAAGGGAGAGGATTAATCCTCTTTAACTCCTTTCCTTTACCGTCCTCAGTTCTGAACCCCAACAGATCTGTTTCCTGGTGTTTCCTGGTGAATAGGAGGGTAGGAGCCGCCCTGTCTAATAAAGATTAAATTAAGTAGAAGAATCCCAGCCACTGGATATTTGGAAGCTCCGGTGGGGCGTCAAACCGACGTTTAACACATTTTTTCCACTCACTGTGCACAAGTATTGGATTCATTGGGCTTAACTTTAGAAAGGAAAGAAGAAAAAGGATAAGGAAATAAAAGAAAAAAGAAAGAAAAAGAAAGAAAGGAAAAAGTCAAGGAGAAACCCCAGTATCAAGGGTGAAGTGACTTCGTGTTCAGAGATGCTGAAGATAAGAGCAGGGCTTCCTGACTTTTCTAGTCTTTTCTTTCTCTGAATTACTCCAAGAACTGGAAGCTCCCTCTCCCTAGTTGGGGCGCAAAATTTTGCTGTTTTGGTGGGTTCAAGTCCACATTTATCTATTGAGGACAGTTTGGTGGCTCAGGGTCAGGACTGGGTGTGCGGGAGGAAAGGTGAGCTCAGGATCTAGTTGCCTCTTCCATGCTTACTTTTAACCAAGGTTTTGGTAACACACACTGAGCAGTTTTTACTACCCAGTAGGAGAAACAATGGCCTTTTCTGTCTGCCTTGTTCAGCGAACTGGACACTGACCTTGAAGCTGAAGCAGCCAGGCACTTCCTCCTCTGGGAATTATTCTGGCCCCAAAATATTGGCCTCTCACTCCCACCTGCTTCTCTAGTTCCAGGGTGCAGTCTGGAGGGGCAAAAGGCAAGTCCCTTCGTGCCAGTGCCTCGTTCCTGCAAATACAACACTGAATAAATTAACCTCAAACCAGCTAGTTGGGGTGTAGTAGTTTAGCAGGACTAATTGCAGACAATGGAGCTGAAATGACTTTTCCAATTAGCTGCTGGTTGGAGTTTAGTTGGAGGAACTGTCAGCTCCAACGATGGGTAATTGCTTTATTGCTCACAAAACTATCATCTATTTAGAACATATGTGCTAATTACTCTGGATGGGCGTCGAAAAAGAGACCATAAATCTAATAGCACTTAAAAAAGTCTATGGTGCTTGTAAGCAACCCCAGCCCAGGTTGGGGTGATAGATGGCTGTCTTTCAGAAAGGCTAGGGTTTGGATTGGCGGCACCAACGGGATGCTCTGGTCAAATCGCGTGCCTGAGAGCCAGGGACCAGCGCAGCTGTGCCGACGTTATAAATCACTGTCATCAGAACCAGTCCCCTCTTTCTCCACGCACTTTTTTTTTTCATTTTCGTAAAAGATTACTTTAGAAATCTTTTAATTGGATTATGCTGGGAAATTAATCTCCTTTAGCCTTGGCTAAATTTATTGTGGTCCCTGTCGGGAGGAAAGCTCTGCAACTGCAGTGAGGGCCACGTCCCCTATTCCCTCCTAACTTCAGCCCTCGGGGCCTCCTAGCTGCGTGCGACAGCCTTGCCCCAAGTCCTGGGGAGTGATTGGGGCTGAGAAAGAGTGGAAAAACACGTCTGTGCGGAAGCCCGCGGCGGTCCCTAGTGAACCCCTTTGTCCTAAATGCGACGTTTCTGTCCCGGGTTCCCTATTTCCATATCTAGCATCTCTATACAACACTGCGCCTTCCTCCACAAGGGGGTCTGGTACAAGGAGGAAGGAGGCTACAGTGGCGGGAAGAGGAGGTGAGGTTTGCCGGAGGACCGCTGCCAGCCAAACTCATTATTTTGTCCTCTTGTCTTCCACGCCCCTCTTCCGGCGGGGAGCTCCGGCTTTGCGAACATTCTCCACTTTACTCCTCTGCGCAAAAACGCAAGGGTCGTTTTTCGGCGTTTTCCCTGGCACAACTCTGGACACACTTCCCCCTAAAGTGCACAACGCTTGAGGTCCGAGAACTAGGGCCCTCCCGGTTCTTCCAGGCTCCGCGCAGTAGCGCAACGTAGGGTGGGGACCCTGCTTCCAGTCCCGCAGCTGCGAGTGCTTAGCGTGGTCCAGCGCCGCTCGGGCAGCTGCTGAACCTGCGGGGCTGGCCCCGCCGGCCGTTTATCTCTGCGGGCGTTGACAACATCTGCCTGAAAGGATATAACTACTTCTGCAGCTCAATTTAGTTCTTAAAAGCAGCACTCGGAGCTGTGGTTAATTGATGGGAGTAAAGGCGTAATGTCTTGACAGGGAGACACCAAATGATCCTTTAACATACTTTTAAAAGAACAACCACCACCCCAAACATCGGCGAGTCATTGCTAGGTGGGGGTTTAAGGCGCGGATCTGGATGCAGGAAAGCGGCGCGTGTGCCGTTTGTATTTAGAGGCTTCAGTAAGGGGTGAGCCCTGGCTCTCAGGGCTGGGGCACCTGGGAGCCACCGGGGCGCGGAGCTCGGGCTGTCAAGGGGCTGTCGCATGGCCCCGGAGAGCGGGGCGTGACAAGGAGCCGGGAGAGCTCAGGATGACAAATGACCGGACCGAAAGGCGGGTGTGTGAGAGGAGCGCCTCGGCCGCTACTCCCTGGGCTCTGTCACTCTATCAGCCCTTCCTCTGCGCTGGACTGGGTCCCCATACGGCAAGCAGTTTCTTTTGCCCTCTCTAGAGTTACCCCTCGTTCAGCATGAGCGAAGTGGTCAAGTGGCTGAGCTCGGGGATTACTCGTGGGGTTCCGCTGTCAGAACAACCTGAGAGGGACCCCAGGACCAAGAGAAAAATACAAATGCCGCTGTGTATGTGTGTGGCTCCAAACCGCAGAGCCAAAGCACGTGGCCATGTTTTTGCCGGGTTTGCCCAGAGCCCTGGGGTCGGGTGTCCCGAGATTGAGCAGCGCTGGGTCCAGCCGCCGGATCAGAGCAGTTCTTTCTCAGCAACTTTGCCAGACTTCTGCCCACCACTCTCTCCCCAGCACCTTGCTTTTCTCTTTGCTCAGTTCTAGTTTAATCTCCAGAGGGTCAAAGGATTGTATTACACAGAGCAAGCCAATTTAGGTTCTCTCCAGGCGCTAGAATGAAAAAACAAAACAAAACAAAACAAACAAACAAACAAAATCAGATCGCCGTTTCCGTTTGCGAGGGGGAACGCCCTTCAGGTGCGGGCGGCTGTGTCCCTAGCAGATTTTGCGAGCATCTTCTTTTACTCTTTGGAGAAGGATAACCTTGATGCTGCAGGTTTGAGCTCCCTCTGGAATCGGAAGGAGAATCAACTCCAATTATTGTCCAGATTTCATTATATTGAGAGATCGCAGGTGTTTCGGCGACTGCTATTGTCTGCCTTCCTCCCTGAGCCCACATACGAGGGATGAAAGAGTCCCAGGAAAGTTAATTTCCCCAAACCCTTTTGCGGAGAAGGCGTGCGTTGTCACCGGCGAAGCTTTGGGGTCAAAGATTTGAAGAAATGTAATTAAGAGTCCCAACTCCCAGAGTGTGCCTGTCTCGTTATGGTTCTGTCCTTCCACCGTGACTGTCTACCCTCATCCAGTGTAGTTCTGCCCTCTGTGATGTCTAGGAAATGAAGGCTCGCTGTCGCTTGGCTGTGGACCCCCCCACCCTCGCCCTTCCGTCTTCCCGAGCAGGGGAGGACTCCAAGGCCGTGGTGTCCAAGATCCTTGGGCGCCTCAGAGCCAGGGACAGGGTCCCAGGTGCAGGTTCACGCCCCGGCCGGCCACCCTCGCTCAGGAGCAACCTGTCCAGGATCAGGCGGCAGGTCCCTGAGGCTTTCCTGAAGGCCTGCTGCCTCTGGACTGCAGGGGCCGTGGATTGCCTGTGGCGGCCTCTTGTCCGCCCAAGCCCTAGGATCAGCGTGGGCCCTGAGCGGTGTGGGCCCTGCGGGCGGCCAGGAGGCTGATGGCCCAAGGCCGCGCCATGCGCGTCTCTGCCAGGGGCCCTTCCTCCCGTGCGTCTCCTCACAGTTCTCACCCCACAAGAGCGCTCCCTCGCGAACGAATCCTGCCCTCTGCGAACCTGGCTCCCGAGCAGGGCCCCGGGGCCCCTCCCACTGCCTCCCTCGAAGCCCGGGATCCCTGGCCCTGACTACCCTCCCGGCCGGAGCAGTTCCCGGAAGCGAGGCCCACATCCGGGCACGAAGCCTCGCTCGCAGGATTGGCTTCCGGCCGTTCGACGCAGGCGTGTCGCTCCGCGCGGCGAGGGTCCCGGTGCGTGGGATCTGCGCGCCAGGCCCTCGCGGTAGGGCAGGGGTCGCGCTCTCGCCCGTGCTGAAGGCCCTTACCCCCGGAGCTGGCCGGAGTGACAAAGTCCTGGGCCTGCGCGGGGTAAGACGCGCGGGGTAAGAGAAAGGAAATAAGGCTCGACCGGCGAGGCGCAGGCTTTGGAACCCCAGGCCCACGCCCTCGGTCGGCGCTGGCAGTTTGTATCCCGGGGTCGGTGCAGCCCACTTCTTGGTATGGGCCAGAGGGAGTGTGAGCCGGCTTTTGGCCCAACTTTGTGAAGTTCAGAGACTCACCGTCGAAAGAGACCGCCTTTGCAGGCGACGCCATTACACTTTTTTGCCCTTCCCTGTCTCCAGCGCCTTGAGCCTTTGCCGTGTTCCGGAGGCTCCGCAGCTGTCAGGCAGTTGGCCCTGCCTTGGGCACCTAGTCCTCTTCAGGTGTTGGGCTGAGGGGGTTAAGGAGCAACGCTCGAGGCGCGGCTAGGAAACCTCAAACCCGGTTTTCTAGTTTGAGGAGGAGCTCGGCCTTAAATAGCTGAAAAGTCAGTGGGAGTTAACTTTGCGGCCTTTGGTATTTTTGAAAACATCTACTACAAGGCGGGAACTGTACAGAAAAACCGTTGTGTAGTTCATAAAAAAAAAAATACTTTGGGGGATTGTATCTGGAGAGCTTTCCTAGGGATTGTTTTATAATCTCGCAAATTAGAGAGTTGGTATGTATCTTGCCATCAGTACGCTGAATAGTTTGTTCCTTCAGACAGGGATTGAGAAACGGAAATACCACCACCGTCCAGCCAAACTTGTGAGGACTGATTGCAGGGGAGCTGGTGCTCCAGATGTTGCACTAGAGGCGCTGCGAGTGTGAGCAGGTAATGTGGAGAAGAGTGACATTGTTAACAGAAAGTATCTAATTAACAGTGACTTCATTTGATTGGAAGGATGAAAAAGCCTTTTTAAATCAATCCAGATTCACTGGCCTAAGCTCAGCCAATTCATGAATATGGAGCCTGACTGGGCTCTGCTTTCTTTCAAAGATGTCATCTTAGGGGTAATAGCATAGGTGAAGTCATTTGGTTACACTGTGGAAACTTTTATAGTGCCTTCCTTGGGAATTTAATTCAGTGCTTCTTCATTTTATTAGGAACAGACTGACTCCATCAACTCGGTTCTCCCTGTTTAGAGGCAGGACTGCTTGAAGCAATTAGGTTCACCAATTAGCATAGTTTTACTGACCCCAGCAGCAGCACCACTCCTTAGATTATCCATTTCTTCAAAGTCAGGGAAAAGCTGGAGGACAACATGCTTCCCAGGTGTCTATGTTGGGAAAATAAGCCCACAAGCAGGGTAGCACTGCGGTGCAAAAAGCTTTCTAATAGTCCCCAAGTGTTCAAGTGTTTCAGCAACTTTGGTGGATTTTTTTCCTCTTAGAATTCTGATTCTAGATCTTGTAATACCTCCTTACTTTCACATAGCCTTTAAAGCCTATCTCCTTTGGTTGTATTTTGGCAGAGCTGCTTTTGAGAAAGTGAGTTTTCTCCCTTATTTTATGTACACCTGCCTTCTAATGAAGCTGTAGACAGTGTTAGGGTCCAGAGAGAGAAATCACTGAAGGCTCCTTTAAGGTCTGTTAGGTGACAAGGTAAGGGCTCAGGTCTTTGGGAGTGTGTGTGTGTGTGCATGCATGTGTATGTTCTTGCATGTGTACATGCCTCAGAACCTATGAAGAGAGGCCAGAGGGTGGAAACTGGGAGATAAATCATCACTTTCCCTAATTTTGAAGGTGTACCTGCAAGGCTTTGCTGCAGTCTCTTCACTGTAACGACAATCAGTTGGTGGCCAGCATCTTTAGTAAAAGCAAATGTCTGGAGCTCAAAGCAGACTGGGAAAGAAGGGGCTTTGCTCTTGCCACTACCATATGTAGTGAAGGGATTACATTTATATAGCTATTGTCTCTCTCTCCCTTAAATATATATTCCTCTGTAAAAGATTTTACTAGATTGAATTGCTGACAGTTCATCAGTAGCAGCAACAATGTAATACCCTAACCTTATTAAATCAATAAATACTAGATCCATGTATTGAATTAAAAATGTATCAGCATGGCCAGGAATTGCAATCATATGGCCGTGGACTGCAGAATCGAAGATGCCACTCAAAAACTGACGAGGTAGCATTTATTTAACCTTTTTCTATTTTGCATCTGTGATTAGGTATTCTGGGTTCTAACATTTCAGGGACCATTGTAACAGGTTTTTGGTTTTGATTTGTATATTTCTTGGAAATTCTTTTCTTTCACATCTCACATTTAACCACAAAAATGATACATGTTTAACAATAGTAATATATTGTGGCTTTATCGTTCTTGTCCTTAGTTTTCATCTAGGAAGTATAATTCACTCAATGCATTACTCTAGTAAGACATACTCAGGTGTGGAAGTTTCTACATAGGCATGAGTGAATTTAGATGTTCTTTTGTATTTGTAAATAAATATACTCTGTGAATGTATTGCTGTACATTGATATGTTTATTTTTTAAAAAGAAACCACTTTTGATTTTATCTTTCAGCATTGTCGATGATATTAAAAGCTAAAGAACTGTTTATTATTTCAAAACAAGTTATTTATAGTCTGATTTGCTGTTGGAACTTATGTGGCTGGAGATGAAATTAAAATTTGCAAGTCTTTAAACTTAACAGAATACTTAGAAAGTTACGTATATTGTGAATGGTTCCATGTTATGTGTGAAAAAAATACTTCACATGCGGTTTACCAGGAATTGGTCAATTAAGTTGTAGATTAGTGGCTGAGTTTTAGAGTTAGTCCCTACTGAAACAAGGACTGTGTTTAACACCTGGAATTTTAATGGAAAAAGTAATATTACTCTAGCCAGGTATTTGTTTATACTGATTAATGATGCTAATTATTTAAAAACATTCATCCCCTTTTGATGTCAGCTAGCATATTTGTGGTATTGAATTCTGGAGATAAAGTCATTGGGCCTTGGGTTCACTACGCTGTGAAAGAAAAAATCTTTATTTGACGAAATAGGCAATCAACTGAAATCTATCCTCTTTAAATAAACTGATTCCTCAGTATTTTCCCAGTGTTGGTGTAAGTTGTTGTCTGTGATGTCCCCCAGGGCTCTTTCCTCTGCTCTCTGATTTGGTATATAAAAGCAGCTCTGAATGATGGATTACTGTGTCATCGCAGCCTGCAAAGGATTAATTTGTTTCATTGATTTCTCTTTAGGCAGATTGCCAGAATTTGCTGCTTCCCACCTTTCCTCAAGACTTCTAGAAGTAATAGACAGTAATAGCCTAAGACAAATCAGCTCTTTTTTGTAAAAATAGAATCATGAAACCAGGAATCCTAATAAGAACTTTGGCAAACTTTTTATTGGCATATTGGGAAGAGCAATTAATAGGCTACTTTATCTGGTTTAGAAATAGTTTTAATTGAAAAATTTCTTTGACTTGGTGACTTAAAACACATCATATTAATAGTTCCTAAGTATTTATAATATTTGTACCATAAAAATTTTCTCAAATTTGTAAGTATCTTATTTAACTCAGAAAAAAATGTGTTGTTTATGAGATTGACAGACACATTTCTTTGTATGCCAGATTTTAGGATCAAATAATATGGCAACATAACTTTAAATCAATTTATTTGTAAATATGTATAGGATTATTTGATGCAAAGAATTTTTAGAAATCTTGGAGAAGGACATAGAGTATTAGAGCACAGAAAGAGGATTGTTTAATTGATGAAAATATAACTTTATGATTAAAAGACTGGTATTTGCTCATAATAACTTACAAAAGTTAAAAATGACATTTTGTACATATTTCTGCTTTTTCCTCCAAGCATTTACATGTTTTGCTTATACATATATAGATAGCTACCACTTTGTATCCTGCTTTGTTCAGTTGGCATTATACAGTGAAAATTTTCCTATATAATTAAAATTATTATTAAAGTCATTTATTTTGACCGTTTAATGTTTTAACATGTGTATTTTAGTTAATCATTGTTCTACCATTGGAGAGTTAGATTTCTAATTTTCCATTATTGTAAATAAAGTTATGATGAATGACATTTTAAATAAATCTTACTTGTCCCTCTGGTTATTTCCTTATAAAATATTATTACAAAAGAATTTACTTGGATGAGGGTATAGACTTTTTTTTAAAGGTTCTTGATATTGATTGCCAGATTGTTTTCCAGAAAGGTTCTTCCAGTTTATACTGGTACTGTTTAAAACATTTCTGTGTAGAGGCAGCAGCATTCTAATTTATGTTACACGAGCAAAGAAAACAGAACAACACTCTTTCCTTGTCTTCTGAAAGCAGTGGCAGCATTTTGCATGTACTTAGTCTCTCAGAAGTATTTTCTCATCTGCAGATGTGAAATAGGCTGGTTATACAAATCTATTTGTTTCCCTTCTGTAGTGCTGAAAATTATATTGATTTAATGATCTCAAGTTATACTTTTTATGCAATTAGTTGTGTAGTAAAAACTAATATTGTCATGTGCTAATGTCTTTTTTCCTCTATTGTGCTATGATAGTAGTCCATGCAATATCAGCAAGTTTATGCTTTTCCTGTGCTTTGCTGAAAGGAAAAAGGAACATCTGTTTCCATTATATATCTGCATCATAATGATAACAATTAAATAGCTTTTATGGTAGTATACAGTAAATATATTTTGCTGAATGACCTATACTTTCTTGTTGGAAAATTTCGGAGATTTCAGAGGCACTTAGTTTTTACAGGTAGGTTCTGTGTAGAGGTTTACAAAGGCCTCTGGTTACTTTAGGTAAATCACTGCAGTCTCAGTATAAACAAACAAAGAACCCTGAGGATTATACTCTAGGCTATCAGATGTGACTCTTGAAAGTAGTTTTCTTAGGCAGATGTTTAGAGTACAAATTATTAGGTACCTCAGTATTCTTAAGTGGCTTAATCATGCTGCTAATAATAGAGTTTGTTTTGTATTTTGTGATGTTTTTGTACTTTTAATATTCTACCAAGCTGGAAATTGGAAATAGTTTTATATGTGTGTATGTGTGTGTGTGTATGCTGACACCTATGTAAACATATTTACAGCCTAGCACTCTTTTTTTCCCCCCATATATTGGGGGATCATAGTGATATTTACCCTTTAAGCTCATCAGGAGAATGTTTGAAACCCATGCACTATTTCCATTGACCTTTAATATTCCAGAGAAATGTTTTCATTTATTTCATTCGGCTTTTGGTTAAAGATGTTTTAGTGGTTACTTAAATGATTAGAAAGTATTTTGGACAAAATGTGCTATATAAGGAAAAACAAACAGTCCTGTACTCCGGACTCAGTTTGAGAAATAAAATGTTACCAGTGCAGTTGAACCTCTTCTTGATCATATTCCCTTAAGATGACAACTTCTTTTTCTTCTGCCTTTTCTTCTTTTTCTGTTTTTAAGATTTTACTTATTTATTTGGCAGAGAGATAAAGCCACAGAGCGCAAGTGAGGTGGGGGGGATGGCAGAGGGATAGGGAGAAGCAGGCTCTCCGCTAAGCAGGGAGTCTGTTGTGGGGCTTGACATGGAGCTCTATCCCAGCAGGCGTACCAGGATCATGACCTGAGCGGAAGACAGATGCTTGACTGACCCAGCCACACAGGCACCCACCCTTAAGGCTTTTTGAAGAGATAATCATCATCCTAAATTTGGTGATTATCCTTTTTGCCTTTTATGTATTTTCTCTAACATGTCAAAAAACTTGACATAGTGATTTGTCCTTTTAGATAAAATTTTTTTTAATTTTTTAAAATATTATTTTTTAATTTAATTTTTTAAAAAAATTATTTATTTGTTAGAGAGGGAGAGAGAGAGCGAGCACAGGCAGACAGAGTGGCAGGCAGAGGCAGAGGGAGAAGCTGGCTCCCTACGGGGCAAGGAGCCTGATGTGGGACTCAATCCCAGGACGCTGGGATCATGACCTGAGCCAAAGGCAGCCGCCCAACCAACTGAGCCACTCAGGCGTCCTTGTCCTTAGATAAATTTTTAAGTGTTGGGCCTGAAGACTGTTGGAAACTTTTTAAATCTAATCACCTGTCAGTGGTCATGTTTCTCTGCTTTACTGTCCTCATCTGTGAAGTTGTGTATAGATCCACATGTTCTTTGATGTCCTTTAGCTGTAATTAAAGTTTTTTGATAACCTCTTATTTTCCATATGAAATAAAATAGAACAAAAAGAAGACAAAGGCTCAGAGAAGTTTAAGTAACTTACTCAAGACCATATAGTAAATCCAGAGCTAAGAATAAAGCTGAGTTCTCCTGACTTTGATTCAAAGCACTCTTTTCTTCAGTCCACATTGTCATCTTTGGGTACTGGCTGAGTGACCACTGTGGTAGCCTGTAATTAAAGACCATCTACAGGCTTGTATAACTTTGTGATTGTGTATGCCAGAGAGACTTTTCTCTTAAAATATTTTTTTTCTGTAGGGAAAAACATTGAAGGCTTATTAGCCTGAAAGCTACTTATAGAATGAGAAGACTGTATGTGTCCTGCAGAGCCTGTAATTTTCTTCTTTATTTTCTGGACTTTTCTGGAAAAAATGGTAGTTTGGTACAGTGACGCTTTCTATAGGTTTCTTACCATGTGATCAGTTTTCTGATCTCTCATGGTAACTGGAACAGGACAATAGGGATGGACACAAATTTGAGTGTCTCTTTACATGTACATATATCTATTTTTCAATATATTTTGGCAGTCAGGATTTTGACAAAAGATTTTTTTGTAACTTATACTATGGTCAAATCACAAGTAACTTTCTATTTGAGAATGAGTTTGTTTCTTGTTTCTATTTAGCAACCAACTTACCAGAGCACTAAAGTGAGAATAGCACAAATAGAATAATGTGGAAACATGTTTTTAAAATCTCTTTGGAGAAAAACCCTATTCTAAAAATGGCAACCTAGAATTATATGCATGTACGTTCTCTTTCAGGTTTTTACTCTAAAAAATTTAATTCATTCTTAGTTGAGATGAGTAAGCTTGAGTCATAATATTCACACAGTGCCATGCCTCTCCTACGAAAAAATATCAATATAACTAGAGATGGAGTTAATGTATCCTATTGTAAAAGTATCTTTTCCCATGTCTGTTGCCTCAAAACCAAAAACTTGGTTTAATAAATTATTTGCTCCCTTCTATAAATATATACTAGGAAATTTGTGATAGTAGTAATCATTCTTTTAAGGGAAGATGAAGCTACTAATAGTAGCTTTGTCAGTGCTATAAATATTCTAAAGATAGTTGTGTTTTAACAAGCAACCCAGGTAACGCATTTTTCTCTATTTTAGGTCAATTATCTTATGTATTCAGCAGCTTCTGGTAGGAAATTTTCCCTAGCATATTAGTGTGGGGAGGAGAGACCCAGTGTAATCAGATACCAACATTCAGTACACCTTTTATTTAACATTGCTTTATTTGCTAACACTCACTAGATATGATTTCTTTCATTTCTGTAACATTTCTGTCTGGAGACAAAGCTGTGTGTGTGTGTCTCTGTGTCTGTGTGTTTGTCTGCCTGCCTGCCTTTGTGTAAATATTTCAAAGGCATTTCTTGTCTAGTTGAAAGTTCTGGTGAACATCTGTAATGTGTAATATGAGGAATTTTAAATTTCCCCTTGTTGCTTTAGCAAGTAGGTGAAGCTCAATAGGAAAGGTGTGGATATGGGAAATTAGCCCCTGACTAACTTATTTTCTCTATGTCTATAATATGAATCTGGACTGTATTGGTGAGAATATGGAATCTTAACCACCAAACCAGCAATGCTAAAAGCAGAGAGACCTCAGTGAGATACAACAATCTATAGCCCATATATATTATTTTACTCTCTTAGTTATATATCATCTCTTTTAAGAAAGGTGATGTGTTATTTACAGCAACATCTGAATATGGTTAAAAAAGTGTGTGTGTGTTTGTGTAGTGTATTTTTTTTGCCATATATACTACCAGGATTATAGGTGCTTAAATATCTGCACTGTTTCTACTCAGTCCCTAAGGACTTCACTTCAGACCAAGTGGAGATTATTTCAAAACTAGGGTTGGCTATGTATTTTCTGTTGACACAGCCAATACATAATTTCATGATGTATTTTTCAGTGGGTAAAAGGGTAGAAATTTCTTCTACTAATGTTAGATTTGCATGCTGTAAAACTTTGTTCATGGCCCGTTTTGAAATCCCAGCTGTTTAGGATTTTCTCATTATTTGATTCTTAAGAGAATTTTGTTACTGTTGTGCTTATTGTTCTTGAGGTATAGATAGTTAATATCTATTTATTGAGTTCTTGTCATGCTTACTGCATATGAGGTAGGTAAAAGGATAGTCATTGGCCTTCAGGGGAATAATTATCCATATGGTCTTTTGCCCATAATTTAACAGATTATACTTTCCTAATATAATATATTTGCGATTTTTAAAATACTCCTACATGAAGACTTTAAGAGGAAAAGAAAATATATTTAGTTTTCCATTGCTGTTATTTACCTTTTGAAAAAATTCTTAGAATTGTAATTTGGGATTGGGATGCCTGGGTGGCTTAGCCAGTTAAGTGTCTGCCTTTGGCTCAGGTCATGATCCTAGGGTTCTGGGATAGAGCCCCATGTCAGGTTCCCTGCTCAGTGGGAAATCTGCCTCTCCCTCTGCCACTCCCTCTGCCACTCCCCTTGGTTGTGCTTTCTCACTCTTTCTCAAATAAATAAATAAAATCTTTAAAAAAATAATAACTTAGGGTCAGCCAAAATAATATTAATATAGTGTCTTGAATAAATTGGATGTGGCATTTACTAACTTAAATCAGTCTTTTTTTTAAAGATTTTGTTTATTTGAGAGAGAGGGAGTGAGAGAGCATGAGCTGTGGGGACTGAGGGGGGCAGTGGGAGAGGGAAAAGCAGACTCCCTTTTGAGCAGGGAGCCTGATGCGGGGCTCCATCCCAGGACCCTGGAATCATGACCTGAGCCAAAGGTAGATGCCTAATGGATCAAGCCACCCAGGTGCCCCTAAATAGTTTTTTTTTAAAGTATAAGATCTAAGAATTTTTCCTAGTACTCTATCTTGTTTAAGTATGCCAATCTAATTATCTCTCTAAATAAAAAAATAATTGCCTCTTTCTGAAAAGCAGCCTTTGTGCTGCCTTTGTTTTAAAAAAAAAAAAGGTTTTATTTATTTATTAGAGAGAGAGAATGAGAGAGAGAGAGAGAGAGAGAACATGAGAAGTGGGAGGGTCAGAAGGAGACACAGACTCCCTGCTGAGCAGGGAGCCTGATGGCAGGATTCGATCCGGGGACTACAGGATTATGACCTGAGCCTTAACCAACTGAGCCACCCAGGGTGCCCCTTTGTGCTGCTTTTTAGCAAGAAGCAGGTTCATTTTTTAAAAATTCAACTAACAAAGTACATTTAACTTAAAGTTAGGAATTAAACTAAGTATGAAGGCAAACATGTTTTCAAAAATATTTAGAAAAATACCTGTGTTTGGTCTTGACTCCCCTTTAGCTTTGATGGTAATATCATTGAATTTTAGCATTGAACCTTTTTTATAACATTACACATGAACATGTTTTTATAGCTCACCAAAGCTTATTAAAAAATGCTGAGAATAATTACTATTTGCCTGTCAAACAAGGAGAAGCGGGTTGATATATTTGCTAACACATTTGACCAAGGTAGATAGCTGTTTTTGAAAAAGGATGAACAAAAATACTCCTATTCTCCATATAATATTTATAGTCTTTTTGGACTTAGTTTTGTAGTTTCTTTTATCTCACTATTATAGATGCAGATGTAAGTTTCAGTTTATAATTATTGCAATAAAAGTTGAAGTATAATTTATATTTGTGTAGAGTGTTCACATGAGGTAACAAGGTCCTTTTGAATTTTGGAGATTGATTGGGTTTTTCATTATTTATACATTATACATTTCTCAAGACAAATACACAATTTCCAAAATTTATTCAGTTATTTTTATTTAGTTATATTTTTGAGATGTGTATTTTATAAGATTTATATTTTAAAAAAGACAAAAACATCAGTAATACCTGGTAGAAGATTACATTGTATTATGCTATACTATTAGACTCGGTCCATGTCAGTCTAAGTTGTAAAGGTAGTTCTTTTGGATGGGCTGGAACTTAGTGATCTGAATAAGGGAGTGATATTATAGAGCTTTGAAAGCAACATACCAACTGATATTTGTGACAGAGCCAAAAGTCACCAAGATCCTATTTATATTACAGTTCCAATACTAATATGTTTAAATGTGTTTTGGATTTTTAAAAATTTTTTAATGATTTTATTTATTTGCCAGAGAGAGAGAGAGAGAGAGCACAAGCAGGGGGAGTGGCAGGCAGAGGGAGAAACAAGCTGTCCGCTGAGCAGGGAGCAAGGTGCAGGGCTCAATCCTGGGACCTGGGGATCATGACCTGAGCTGAAGGCAGATGCTTAGCCAATTGAGCCACCTAGACATCCCTGTGTTCTGAATTTTGACAAATAGTTTTAAAATTCTGAAAATTCTGCATTTTAAGGAACTAGCCAAATACTATATTTTTATATATAGTGTGTATGATGGAGAGTTTTGTTCTTACATAAACTTGCCTAATAGTTATCCTACCCTAGAGAATTGTAAAAAATCCTTAATTTATGAATTTTACTTTTATATAGATAGCAAAACCTTATTATTATATGCTAAGCATACAATAAATACTATATATAGTATATATAATATGCTAAGCATATTATATATACTATATATAGTATTTATTTTACTTTATATATAGTATTTATTATACTATATTATATTTATATAATATATATATTATATAATATATATTATACTATATACTATTATATATAGTATATATAGTATTTATTTTACATTATATATACTATATATAATGCATATTATATATAGTATTTAATCAGTTTATGTGGGATGTAAAATTCTCATTTTACTGGTGAATTTGAGGCTCAAATGTGGTTAAGTAACTTGCACAGTCAAGGTACATGGAAGATGAGTAACACAGGAAGGATTTGAAGTGAACTATGTGTCACTTCAGAGCCCATGACTGATCTATGCTGATTTCACTGCTTATTGAGTAACTGATTATATTACCTTTTGATTATAAGGGTCAAATTGTATTCTCACAGGCACATAAAAAAGCACAGAGCGACTCTTTTACAAAACAAAGGAAATCTATATAAATTTCATGGTATTTTCATGAATAATATTCTCTCCGTTTTATTTTTTATTTTATCTTTAAAAAAAGATTTAATTTATTTATTTATTTGAGAGAGACAGAGAGAATGCACACAAGCAGGGGGAAGGGCAGAGGGAGAGGCAGGCTCCCCACTGAGCAGGGAGCCCGATGTGGGACTTAATCCCAGGACCCTGAGACCATGACCTGAGCCCGATGTGGGACTTAATCCCAGGACCCTGAGAGCATGACCTGAGCCAAAACATAATACAATTAAGGACTGAGCCAACCAGGCGCCCCTATGTGCTGTTTTATGATGAAACTCTGTCCTTAGAATTTTTTGGCACTAGGATGGCTTAGGTATAAATACCACCCTTGCAGGCAGATTGAAAAAGGAATAGCAAGAATGTTGATTATTTCTTTTTTGTAGTCTTTCTTCGAAATGTTTTTGTCTTTAGTGACTTCCAGGGGAAAAAAAAAATCATGGTTTCCCTTAGTAGGTGTATTATTTAGCTAGGGCTGCTGTACCAAAGTACCACAAAAGGGGTAGCGTAAGCAACAGACATTTATTGTTGTCTAGTTCTGGAGTCTTGAAGTCCAATATCAGGGTGTCGTTAGCATTGGTTCCTTCCAGTGGCTGTGAGGAAAATACTCTGTTTCATGCCTCTCTCCTAGCTTGTGGTTTATTGGAATCTTTGGTGTACCTTGTCTTCTAGCAGCATCATCCTGATCCCTGTCTTCATCTTCATGTGGTGACCTCCGTGTGTGTGTTTCTGTCTCCATGTCCACATTTTCCTTTATAAACACACCAGTCATACTGGATTAGAGCCTACCCTTTTGACCTCATCTTAGGTTGAACATCTGCAGTGACTCTCTTTCCAAATAAGGTCACATTCAGAGGTACTCAAAGTTAGGCCTTCAGTATATTTTTGAGGGAACATAATTCAACTCATTAATGGTAGGCAATTTTTTTCTGAGATGATAGATTTGAAAACTCTTTAGTAGTGGTTATATACATAAATTTGCAGTTGATCAATTCATTGGTGTAATTGTATGCATGGATACCCATAAATGAGTCATGTCTGAATATTTGTTTTGGAATAGGACTGATTTTGCTCTAATATTCTTGTAAAAAAACCCACATGAAGAACAGACTGGAGAATGATTTAGAAAGGCTTTCAATAAATGACATGATTGAGTGTCACAATGTATGGGGCAGATAATGAGCTTTTGATAATTCATTTACAAAATCAGTATAGTTTGTGGTGTGAAGTTGGAATTTAGATAGACATTCAGAACAAGAGGGTGTTACAGAAACAGAGAGGATATGGGTTTAGGTTCTAATGTAGGAGTGAGTATTTTATATATAATGGGCCATGGTGGTGAAGGGAGGCTTTGGGTCACTTACGTGGTGAGGGAATCTCTGGCTCTTTAGGGTTAACGCCAGGTCTAGCTTTTAAGTTTCAAAGAATTGCTCTAGGATTTATTTATTTATTTATTTATTTATTTTTAAGATTTTATTTATTTATTTGACAGAAAGGGAGAGAGAGATCACAAGTAGGCATAGAGGCAGGCAGAAGGAGAGAGGGAAGCAGGGTCCCCGCCAAGCAGAGAGCCCAATGTGGGGCTCCATCCCAGGACCCTGAGACCATGACCTGAGCCGAAGGCAGAGGCTTAACCCACTGAGGCACCCAGGTGCCCCTAGGATTTATTTTTAATTTTGTCCTGTAGAAAATTTGAAATAAATGATTAACAAGAAGAAAAATGTGACTTGTATCCCCACTACCCAGAACTACTTGTTATTAATATTTTGACATCTTGATAGAATTCTTATGAATTTCCTGCCATGATTTTTGATTGAGATTGTACTAGATAACAGCTTTCTAAAATAAATCAGCACCTGGAGTCTCTAAATATCTATTTGAATTTGAGACCCATTGGGTAATAGACCTAATGACCATTGATGATGAATTGGGTCACCATAATTCCATAAACCATTAGGTCGAGACAGTTTTGTCTCATGTGATTTAGTCCTTTGCCTCAGTCTTGTCCTTCCTCCTGTCTTTCACACTACTGCCAGGATCTTTTTAATGATTACATCACTCTCCTGGCTTACCTCCTTCAGTCAGACATAGGTCCAGCTATTTAGCATTATAGGCATCTTTGTGACCTTTCTCATGCCTCTTCTCATTTGCTACTCTCCAAAAAGCTTCCTGAAGTTCACAGAATATTGTGTATTCTTTTGAACCTCTATAATTTTTACTTCCCTCCATTAAGAATATACTTTTTCTTTTTGTCCATCTGTCTAGCAGCTGCTAATTTCCTTAATATTTCATGTGACATTTCTTCTCTAAAGCCTTTATTCTACCCAGTTTTCCCTTTCTTTTACTACCTGTAGCACTTTTTGGAAAACTTGCTATAAACTGATTATAGGGTATCCTAGTGACTGATTTCTATCTTAACTTTCTTATTTTCTTCTATTTTAAAAAAGTTTGTATTTAAATTCTAGTTGTTAACATAGAGTGTAATATTAGTGTCAGGAGTAGAATTTAGTGATTCATCACTTACCTATAATAGCCAGCGCTCATCACAACCAGTGCCCTCCTTAATACCCATCACCCATTTAACTTATCCTCCCTCCCCCACCTTCCCTCCAGCAACTCTCAGTTTATTCCCTATGGTTGAGAGTCTGTTTTATGATTTGCCTTTTTCCCTTATCTTTTCCCCTTATCTTCATCTGTTCCATTTCTTAAATTCTACATGAGTAAAATCATACTGTATTTGTCTTCCCCTGACTTATTTTACTTAGCATAACACATTGTAGCTCCATCCACATTGTTGAAAATGGTAAGATTTCATCCTTTTTAATGGCTGGTAATACTCCATTGTATACATAAGCCACAACTTTTTTATCCATTTATCAGTCAGTGGACAGTTGGGCTCTTTCCCTAATTTAGCTATTATTGATAATGCTACTTTAAACATTGGGAGATTTGCCCCTTCAAATCAGTATTTTTGTATTCTTTGGGTACATACCTAGTAATGCAATTGCTGGGTCATACAATAGTTATATTTTTAACTTTGAGGAACCTCTATATGTTTTCCAGAGTGTATTCCCACCGACCGTGTAAGATGGTTTCCCTTTCTGTGTCCTCGCCAATGTCTGTTGTTTCCTAAGTTTTTCATTTTAGCCATTCAGACATGTGTGAGGTGCTATCTCATCATAGTTTTGATTTGTATTTCCATGATGATGAGTGATGTTGAGTGTCCGTTCAACGTGTCTGTTAGTCATCTGTATGTCTTCTTTGGAGAAATGTCTGTTCATGTCTTCTGCCCATTTCTTAACTGGATTATTTTTTCTTTGAGTATTGAGTTTGATAAGTTCTTTTTTTTCTTTTAGGATATTATTTACTTATTTGACAGAGAGAGAGAGATGTGGCAGGCAGAGGGAGAAGCATACTGCTCCCTGAGCAGGGAACCTGATGCGGGGCTTGATCCCAGGACCCTGAGATCATGACCTGAGCCGAAGGCAGATGCTTAACCAACTGAGCCACCTTTTGGTTACTAAGCCTTAATCAGACACGTCATTTGCAAATATCTTCTTCCATTCCACAGGTTGCCTTTTAGTTCTGTTGGTTGTTTCCTTCACCGTGCAGAAGTTTTTTTTTAATCTTAATGAAGTCCTAATAGTTCACTTTTGCTTTTGTTTCCCTTGCCTCAGGAGATGTATCTCCTAAGAAGTTGCTAGAGCCAATGTCAAAGAGGTTGCTACCTGTATTTCTATAGGATTTTGATGGTTTCCTGTCTCATATTTAGGTCTTTAATCCATATATGGTATAAGAAAGTGGTCCAGTTTCATTCATCTGCGTGTTGCTGTCCAACCATTTGTCAAAGAGACTGTCTTTTTCCCATTGGATATTCTTTCCAGCTTTGTTGAAGATTAGTTGACTGTAGATTTGAGGGTCCATTTCTGGGTTCTCTGTTCTACTCCACTGATCAATCTATCTGCTTTTGTGCCAGTACCAAAGTGTCTTGATCACTGCAGCTTTGTGATATAACTTGAATTGTGATGCCTCCAACTTTGCTTTTCTTTTTCAAGATTGCTTTGGGTATTCGGTCTTTTTTGGTTCTTTACAAATTTTAGGAATGTTTGTTCAAGCTCGGTGAAAAATGATGGTGGTGTTTTCATAGGCATTGCATTAAATGTGTAGACTGCTTTGGATAATATGGACATTTTAGCAATATTTTTTCTTCCAATCCATGAGCATAGAATGTCTTTCTATTTCTTTGTGTCACCTTCAGTTACTTAAAAAAAATTTTTTTAAAAGATTTTATTTATTTATTTGACAGACAGAGATCACAAGTAGGCAGAGAGGCAGGCAGAGAGAGAGGGGTGGGGAGCAGGCTCCCCGCTGAGCAGAGAGCCTGATGTGGGGCTTGATCCCAGGACCCTGAGATCATGACCCGAGCCAAAGGCTTTAACCACCGAGCTTTAACCCACCGAGCCACCCAGGCGTCCCGCCTTCAGTTACTTTAATCAATGTTTTGTACTTTTCAGAGTACACCACCTTTGTCTTTCTTAATAGATTGAGTTACTTAAGGGCAAGGATCATGTGCTATTTATGCTAGTATCTGTAGCACTTAGCATGGTACCTAGGTGTAGATGTTTGAGGAAAATGTTTGCTACATAAATAATGTCTTTTCATCTATGACCACAATAATAGTGAATATAGCTATAATAAGTGATAATTTTTGGAGTGACAGGTAAGGGAATAAGTTGACTAGTTCATATCAACTTATCAGTTACTAAGTATTTACAATTTGTAAGTTATTCTGCTGGGCATTGTGGAAATGGGAAACTAAAATGAAGAGAAACTTCACGAGTTTGCAGCCTAGGAGAGGACTTCCAATTTTGGTGAGTTGGTAGGGAATTATGGTAAGAAATAGAGTGAAAAGTTGTTAAGGGGAATAACCCATTGAAACAGAATTGTGACTGGAAACATTTGTATAGTGCCTTTAAATTAACAAAGTTTATTTGTTTACAGGTGACAGTTGGCCTCCATTATGAGTTGTAGCAGATGTTCTCAACATTTCTTTTGAAAGTTCCTTATATTTCCTTGAATGAGGAGCCCCAGGGCCTCATCCCTGTGGTAGCTACCGTGCTTTGGTATGATGCTGTGCTTTTCTACTTCATCTTTCCTGTTTTAGCAGAGGTCTGGGTTAGAATTTAACTGTTTCTTATTGCAAACAATTATGTAGAAATGGAAGTGGAATGTTTCAATTATACTGATACTGTGATTTCTTTGAGATTATTGATGATGCCTAATTATTCTTATACCTGTTCACAGAACCTCCAAATAGTGAGTGCCTTACTCATCATAGATACTTAATTGTGATTTTGTTTGAATTGTGTCTAGTTATAAATAGTTCCTTGCTGATTTTTTAAAAAAGATTTTATTTATTTATTTGTCAGAGAGCGAGAGAGCGAGAGAGCGAGCACAGGCAGACAGAGTGGCAGGCAGAGGCAGAGGGAGAAGCGGGCTCCCTGCCGAGCAAGGAGCCCGATGTGGGACTCGATCCCAGGATGCTGGGATCATGACCTGAGCCGAAGGCAGCCACTTAACCAACTGAGCTACCCAGGCGTCCCTCCTTGCTGATTTTTTTTTAAATATTTATTTTTTTCACAGACAGAGATCACAAGTTTACACCACACCCAGTGCTCCATGCAATGCGTGCCCTCCATAATACCCACCACCAGGCTCCCCCAACCTCCCACCCCCCGCCCCTTCAAAACCCTTAGGTTATTTTTCAGAGTCCATAGTCTCTCATGGTTCATCTCCCCCCCAATTTCCCTCAACACCCTTTTCCTCTACATCTCCCCATGTCCTCCGTGTTATTTGTTATGCTCCGCAAATAAGTGAAACCATATGAT
>PISX010008651.1:0-80461 GCA_004024625.1 Mellivora capensis | reverse complement strand
CCGACTTTTGTAGCAACATGGACGGGACTGGAAGAGATTATGCTGAGTGAAATAAGTCAAGCAGAGAGAGTCAATTATCATATGGTTTCACTTATTTGCGGAGCATAACAAATAACACGGAGGACATGGGGAGATGGAGAGGAGAAGGGTGTTGAGGGAAATTGAGGGGGAGATGAACCATGAGAGACTATGGACTCTGAAAAATAACCTGAGGGTTTTGAAGGGGCAGGGGGTGGGAGGTTGGGGGAGCCAGGTGGTGGGTATTATGGAGGGCACACATTGCATGGAGCACTGGGTGTGGTGTAAAACTATGAATTCTGTTACGCTGAAAAGAAATTATATATATATATATATATATATATATATATATATATATATATATATATAAGAGAGAGAGAGAGAGAGAGAGAGATATTTAAAAAAACCATCCAAATTTGTAAGGAAGAAGTAAAACTTTCACTATATGCAGATGATATGATACTATATATAGAAAACCTGGAAGATCCCACCAAAAAACTGCTAAAACTGATAAATAAATTTAGTAAGATCCCAGGATACAAAGTCAATGTACAGAAATCTGTTGCATTTCTATACACCAATAATGAAGCAAGAGAAATAGAAATTAAGAAAGTAATCCCATTTACAATTGCACCAAAATAATAAAATACCTAGAAATAAGCTTAACCAAGAAGGTGGAAAACCTATACTCTGAAAACTATAAAATATTGATGAAAGAAATTAAAGATGATACAAACAAATGGAAAGATATTCCATGCTCATGGATTGGAAGAACAAATGTTGTTAAAATGTCCATACCACCCAAAGTAATCTACATATTTAATACAATCAATAACAAAATACCAAGAGCATTCTTTATAGAAATAGAACAAATAATATTAAAATTTGTATGGAACCACCGAAGATCCAGAATAGCCAGAACAATCTTGAAAAAGAAAAACAAAACTGGAGGTGTCACAATTTCAGATTTCAAATTATACTACAAAGCTGTAGTAATCAAAATAGCATGGTACTGGCACAAAAACAGACACATTAATCAATGGAACAGGGTAGAAAGCCTAGAAACAAACCCACAATTATATGGTCAGTTAATCTTCAACAAAAGAGGCAAGAACATGCCGTGGGAAAAAAGACAGTCTCTTCAGCAAATGGTATTGGGAAAACTGGTCAGCTACATGGAAAAGAATGAAACTGAACCACTTGCTTACACTGTAACAAAAATAAACTCGAAATGGATTAAAGACCTGAATGTAAGACTTGAAACCATAAATATCCTAGAAGAGGCAGGAATTTCTCTGACATTGGCATTTCTAGATCTGTTTCCTGAGGTAAGGGAAATAAGAGCAAAAATAAGCTATTGGGACTACCTCCAAAAAAAAGTTACTGCCCAGCGAAGATATCAATAAAACTAAAAGACAACCTACTGAATAGAAGATATTTGCAAATGATACAATGGGTAAAGGTTAGTATCCAAAATGTATAAAGAACTTCTATGATTCAACACCCATCCCCAAATAATCCAATTAAAAAGTATGGGCAGAGGACATGAACAGACATTTCTCCAAAGAAGACATCCAGATGGCCAACAGACACATGAAAAGAGGATCCACATCACTCCTCATCAGGGAAATGCAAATCAAAACCACAATGAAATATCACCTCACACCTTTCAGAATGGCTACAATCAAAAACAGAAAAAACAGCAAGTGTTGGTGAGGATGTGGAGGAAAAGGAACCCTCATGCCCTGTTGGTGGGAAGGCAAACTGATGCAACCACTGTGGAAAACAGTATGGAGGCTCCTCAACAAATTAAAAATAGAACTCCACGATCCAGTAATTGCACTACTTGGTATTTACCCAAAGAATACAAAAACACTAAGTTGAAAGAACAATGGAATATTGCCTAGCCATAAAAAGGAATGAAATCTTGCTATTTGCAACAACATAGAGCTAGAGAATATAATGCTGAGTGAAATAAGTCAGTCAGAGAAAGACAAATACTGTATGATTTCACTCACATGTGGAACTTAAGAAACAAAACAAACAAACAAAGGAAAGAAAAAGACACAAACCAAAAGCAGACTCTTAACTGTAGATAACAAAGTGATGGTTGCCAGAGGGGAGGTGGGTGGGGGATGGGTGGCACAGGTGAAGGGGATTAAGGGTTCACTTATCATGATGAGCAGTAAGTAAGGTATAGATTTGTTGAATCACTATATTGTATACCTAAAACTAACATAACACTATATGCTAATTATATTGGAATTACAGTTAAAAACTTAATTTAAAAAAAAAAGACTAGCTGTTTGGTCTGCATTAGTGAGCGCCATTTTGTAACCTAACATCCGGCTCCTTGAACTGACAGCATGAAGCTTAAGTACTTGGTCTTAGCTCTTCCTGTATTATTATTTCAGTCAGTATGTTGAAATTGAGTATTTTTCAGTCTTTTTCACTAGACTGGGCTCTCTGAGTGCACATTGTAGGTGCTCAGTGGATATTTGTTGGACTAGAAACTGGACCTCATGACACTCAAGGCCAGAACTTTCTCATGGTAGCATTAAAGACCATAATGACAAAAGTAGAATGGGATTTGGGTTTGGGGGTGATAATCTCCATGACAATGTTTCAAGAGGAAACTGGTGCTTTCTTAGTCCTCTGGGATGTCATGATACAAATGAATTGCTTTTAAACTCATCCTCTGTGGCTACGCGACCAGGTACTGGGCTGGCCAGTCTGCAGTGCTCTGCAGTAGGGTGTTTATGAGCTCTGTCCTTTCCTCAAGGAGCCAGAGGAGGAGGTAACCATGGAGGACAGCCCCACTATGGTTAAAATGGACCAGGGTGAAAATCAGGTTTTACCAAGTCCAAGAAGAAGGTATCTCCCCAAGGCACTTGGCTATGTCACTGGTGATATGAAAGAATTTGCCAGCTGGCTTAAAGGTATTTATGTTTCCCTCCGTGGGGGAGATGGGGGAAGTAGCTTCGGGGGAAATAGCTTGCTGGTTCTTCTACTCTTAACTTTCATTATAGTCCCCTGCCTTCTATTGACTTCTTTCCTCTCCAGTTTTTAAATTTTTTAAAAAGATTTTTATTTTTTAAAGATTTATTTATTTGAGAGAGAGAGAGAGAGCATGAGCAGAGGGAGGAGCAGAGAGAAGGAGAGAGCAGACTCCCCGCTGAGCCTGAAGGCTGACACAGGGCTCGATCCCACAACTCAGATCAGGACCTGAACTACAATCAAGAGTTGGATGCTTAACTGACTAAGTTACCCAGATTGCCCAAGATTTTATTCTTAAGTAATCTCCATACCGAACATGAGGCTCAAATTTATAATCCCAAAATCAAGAGTAGCACGTTTTACCGACTGAGTCAGCCTGGTGCCCCTAACTTTTTATCTTCTAACCTGCAAGCCTCTTCAGATATTTTTTGTGGAAATAGTGCTTAGAGCCAGAGCCCTACTCATATTAGAGGAAAGCACCTGGCTCCATCCCATAATTTTAGCATTTGAAAACTGAAGTTTTACTATTGGTAATTTATTTCTTTAGCTTAAGAGTCTGTACCTCTGAGCATGGTGAATAAGGGCATTCAGGGCTTTCAGGGTGGGCACTGGGCGTGGAAAGGAACCCCTTGACTTGTCACTTCCTCAGCTCTGCCTGTCCCATCTCTTCCAGACAAACCACAGGTGCTCCAGTTCGTTGACTGGGTCCTTCGGGGCATATCCCAAGTGGTGTTCGTCAGCAACCCCATCAGTGGAATCTTGATTCTGGTGGGACTCCTGGTCCAGAATCCCTGGTGGGCTCTTAACGGCTGTGTGGGAACAGTGGTCTCCACCCTGACGGCCCTATTGCTTGCTCAGGACAGGTGGGTACCTCCACCCAAGCCTGCTCTTCTTGCTTCTGAGAACACAGGAGCCAATCCCTGACTCTGGGCATCAGTGATAAGGCCCCACCCTTCCCAGAAATACCCACCTTTATTTTACAGAGCCTGTATTTGTCTTGAGTCAGAGGTCAGGGGATTATTTATATATTTTATTATTTCTCTTTAATCATTCACTAAATCATTCTTCTTCAGTGATTAATCAATTATTTGTCATGAGCATTTTGTTTGGGCAAGAACCTATATGAGTTCTTTTTTTTTTTAGATTTTATTTATTTATTTGAGAGAGAGAGAGAGAGCACAAGCAGGGGGAGGAGTAGAGGGAGAGGGAGAGGTAGACTCCCCACTGAGCAGGGAGCCCAAAGTGGAGTTTAATCCCAGGATCCCAAGATCATGACCTGAGCCAAAGGCATAAGCTTAATGGACCGAGCCACCCAGGTGCCCCATGCATATGAGTTCTTGAACAGTCTTGGTGAGTATACATCTTCTGTTGTTCTAACTATGGCGTTCCACAACTTGCTGACATTGCCATTAAAGCAATGTCAGTCAAGAATTCAGTCTGCAAGTCCCTTGTTGAGAAGGCAAGTCTTTGCCTAGCTGTCCACTGTCTTCAAGTATATTCCCAAATTCTAGAAGAAAAGATCACTTTTAGGGTTAAACCGGCTAAAATCCCATCACTTCCCGACATGTCCCAAAAGATTAGTTAAGGAAGACAATAGATCAACCTTCAGAAGTGAGGTTAAATGCCCAGCAACAAAAAGGAACCCGAGAATGAATTCGGTGCTAAGTATGCATATAAATACAATACTCCGCCCAGTGAAAGTAATTGTTTTTCTTTGCAATAACTTGGAAATGTGTGTCTGGAGACCACAAAATGGAAACAGAGGAAGATGAAAAGTGTATGCTAAGTTGGAAGACTGATGTTTTTAAGGTCACAAACACTATGAAAATGAATTTACAGTTGGACAATCTTACACCTTTCACCAAGAATGTCAGACTTAGCAGTTTCGCGGACCAGCTCTGTTCAGATCAAAGGCTCTTAATGACGCAAAAGAAATAGCAACTTTCTGAAGGAAAGGCTAAAGGAAGCAAAACAAGCCGCCTCGCTCATTTCCCTTTCTGCACCTGGATGCTGGAGTCCTGTCTGGCTAGGACACCTCTTCCATAATGTACATCTACATTTTATCCTCATCTACGTATATTTCATGTTTCCCCCACAATTTTAATAGTGTTTGGCTTTTACAGACTTTGAAATCATTTTCTAAATGTAATAAATGTAATCTCATTTTCTAATGTGAATATGATCTGAAAGTTACAAGTGTCATTTATGGGCGAGTCCTGCCAGCGTCCATGCAGGATGTGTCCACACTGTGCCTCTCGCCTACAGGTCGGCAATAGCCACAGGACTCCAAGGCTACAATGCCACGCTGCTGGGGATCCTCATGGCTGTCTTTTCAGACAAGGGCAACTATTTCTGGTGGCTGTTACTCCCGGTGTCGGCTATGTCCATGACTTGGTAAGCAGTCCCTGGTTTTCAAAAACCACCTTAAAAAAAAAAAATGTATGGGTGGAGGAGGGATTGGAGAGTTACTGTTGAATGGATACAAAGTTTCAGTTTTGCAAGATGAAAAATGTTCTAGGAATGGACCCCAGGGATGGTTATACAACAGTGCGAATGAACTGAATGCTAGTCAACTAGAGACCTTCATATGGTTACAGTGGTCCATTATATGGTGCATATGTCTAACAATTTTTAGAAAAATGATTTTTTAAGATTCAGAGTCAGGTTATGTCTATTGGAAACAGGAAGCATCACAAATACCGATGCGGGCATGTGACCCTC
The DNA here is from genome assembly GCA_004024625.1 of Mellivora capensis. Lineage (NCBI taxonomy): Eukaryota > Metazoa > Chordata > Mammalia > Carnivora > Mustelidae > Mellivora > Mellivora capensis. The sequence goes on along the minus strand of PISX010008651.1, from coordinate 74,725 downwards.
CCACACACCTCATCCCCTCACCCCCCAAGATTTTGATGTAATTGGTCTGGGGTGTTGCCTGGCCATTGAGAGGGGTTTTTTTTTCTTTTTTTTTTAATATTTTACTTATTTATTTGAAACAGAGAGAGAGAGATCACAAGTAGGGAGAGAGGCAGGCAGAAAGAGAGGGGGAAGCAGGATCCCCGCCAAGCAGAGACCCTGATGTGGGGCTTGATCCCTGGACCCTGAGATCACGAGCTGAGCTGAAGGCAGAGGCTTTAACCCACTGAGCCACCCAGGCACCCCGGCCATTGGGAATTTTAAAGGCTCCCGGGGGTTTCTAACACAACCAAATTTGAGAACCACGCCCTACATCAGTGGTCCATCGTGCACACTACAGAATGACAGCAGGGTTTGTGAAAACACAGCCTGCTGCTCCCCTCTCCCAGAGCTTTGGATTCAGTCCATCTTGGGTGAAGCCTAAGAATCCGCATTTCTAACTAGTTCCCAGGTGGTGTGGCTGATCCAGGGACTACACTTTGAGAACCACTCTGTGTGCCTACATGAACTCTCCTTACCCAGGTGCCCCTGTTGCCTTCAAAGAACTGCTTTCCTGAATTTAATCCCTTTTAGCCCTAAGTCCTTCCAATTTGTTTCTTAAGTCATTTTTTGTTTGTTTTTTGGAAACAAACATTTCCTTCCTACTATGGCATGTTTAGAATATAAAATATGAATATCCACACGCATGAGTAGTACAGCCCACTCTGGACAGTGTCTGCAGGGCACCCCCACCCTGCACTTGGCTGTACCCACAGGCATGTGGGAGAGAGTCTGCTGGCAGAGCCAATCTGAACAGGAAATAATTTCCAAAGAACAGGCTCAAGGACAGGAGGTGGGTCATCTGCAGGGACTCACCACAGCCCCCCATCCCATGATCTGGAGTTCTGACCTTAGTTGATGGGCCAATAAGTGGGAGCCCAAAAGGGGCCCAGAGACTATCTAATCTAATCTGATCCAGTCCCCCGGCTACAGACAAGGAAATGGATGAGTAGTTCCTTGCCAAAGTTCACACAGTTCACCAACTGCTTCAGACTTACAGCTTCTCCTTCCCCTCCTGCCCCCCCCACCACCCCGAGTTTAAGATCTTTTTCCTCCAGCCCACACCACCTTTCATTCTCCCTTGGGTAATTCTTTTTTTCAAAAATAGATATACTAAAGACTCATGAAGATGACACAGAAATTCAAGATGGTGATTGCCTCTGGTGGGGAGGCAGCGGCTCATGATCATGTACCATGATCATGGTTACACAGGGGGCTCTAACTGGGGGGATAGTATTTTACCTCATACCTAAAATACTTCCAAAACTATTTCCACAGCCTAGATTTCATAAGTCACTGGGAGCAACCCCAGAGTATAATTTTTCAAAAGTCAAGCAAGCTAAGAGTTGATTATTGACTTTACGTAAGAATTATTCTCTGACAGGATTTATTCCGCATGTGTTTGGTTTTCTGTTCCAGTCTGGGGTTTTTGTTTTGTTTTGTTTCTTTTCCCCCTGTGAAAAGTTTGTTAAAACACCACGTTAGCATTTTGCCCATGAAACAAAGCCTCTCCACAGTGTAGAGATTCAGTTCGTCAACTGAGATGTCACGAGCATGAACTTCCCTTCTGTTCTGTGGTTGTTGTTATTAGTCCAATTTTCTCAAGCGCGTTGAACTCCTTGTTCTGCAAATGGGATCTCCCGGTCTTCACTCTGCCCTTCAACATGGCGTTGTCGATGTACCTATCGGCCACAGGACATTACAATCCATTCTTCCCAGGCAAATTGTTCAAACCTGTAACCACGGTTCCCAATGTCACCTGGCCTGAGCTCAGTGCCCTACAGGTAAGCTACACTATCTTCTCCCATTCCTCCCTGGCTCTGGAAGACACCCCGTGTCCTCCTGCTTGAGTGTTCTTGGGCATCAGAGCCTGATGGAGACTCTTGTCCCATAAACCATTTGTTCTACTCCAAAGCTTTGGGCTCTAAGGGTTTGTTTGTCATTATTATTATTGAAGTATAGTTAACATACAGTGTTGCATTAGTTTCAGGTGTATAGTAGAGCAATTCAACAATTCTATACGTTACTCAGTGCTCCTCAAAATACATGCACTTTCAACCCCTTCACCTGCTACACCCATCCCCCCACTCATCTCCCTCTGGTAACCACCAGTGTGTTCTCTGTTAAGGGTCTGGTTTTTTTTATCTCTTTTTTTTCTTTGTTCTAAAGGGTTTTTTAAATGATTGCTCAAAGGTAAGTTTCGCCTTTTTTTCCTAAAAGCCAGTGCAGAGTATAGTGCCACTGGAAGTCAAAGACTCTGTTTCAAACTTGCCCCTTCTTTGGGTGGATGGTATGGGGGCCAGCCCTTGACAAAGGGCCTCCAGCCTGGAGTTAAGGCCTCTGTGACAGCCTCCTCTGATCAAAAGAACTGACAGCTTACGTAGACTTAAATGTGGAATTCATTACAATGAAATAAAATTAAAAATGCAGTTTCTTAGCCTGACTAGCCACACTTCAGGCACTCAGTAGCCACCTATGGAATATTCCAGCACCACAGAAGTCCTGTCGGACGGTGCTGGTCTTTTTCTCCTCACTCTGAGCTACCACCCCAACATCAGCACCCTTTGTTCCCATCCCGCCTGACTCCCCACCTCCTGGCGCCCTGAGAGATAGTTCTGCCATCAGTTCTGAGGGAAAGCCTATGCAATCTTAGCCCGCGTCGAGGTCCCTGGTCTAGACAAACAGGAAACGATCTTGTGTAGACACGACGATCCACTGTGAGCTGGAAAATTCAGGGTCCATCCTAGGATAGAATCAAACTCTCAGTACCGTCCTGGGCTCTGTGTTTGGAAGTCAATGTTAGATCCCGCCTAATGTCTGAGGGGAGGGGGCAGTTCCTCCTGCCAAAGCAGGATCCCTTGTAGCAATCACACCCTCCCCAAGGTCGCTCAAGAGGTATACATGTGACCAGGGTGAGTAACTGGACTTGTCCACAAAGGAACCTAATATGGCTAATTGTGCCTCTCGTGGCCCAAGCAGAAGTGCCATTATAAAGAATTACTATTTGTTGGCTTAAACTGAACCCTATACCTTCCCCAAACTGCCATATTCTGTCAGCACTTAGCTGAAGTCGGGCCTCAGCCAGAACGTAGAATTGTGACATTCACGTGTAGTTGTATGTTTTGAGGACCAACAGGAATTTGTTGATAACTGCAAGAAGCCAAGGATATTCTAGTTTAAATTAATACATGTTCTCATTAAGTATAAATAGGGTCCTCATTCATGAACTTGCCACTGATTGCTTCTGAATTGTGGATAAGATAACCCGGCTCTGGATCTCTGGCCTTAACGACCCGATTGCACAGGAGTAATAATACTTCTCATGACCCTGGTGTGGACTCACGTGTCAGCCTGAGAGTGACGGACAGTCAAGAGCAGCGGAGATGTCAGCTGTGGTCCCTGCCATCCTTGCTGGGAGGTGTGGCAGGTCCTGGCCATGAGACCAGCTAGGAGCCTCCCAGCAACCAAAGCCAAGTGGGTATGCAGGCCTTGGAGACCCTGAGTAAAGGGGAATTCGAAGAAGGCAGGCTGAGCATTCGCCAGCAAAGGGCTGGTCTATTTCTCGGGATAAAGCTGAAGAACAAGATTTCGCTGTCAAGAGAAGGAGACTTTTAGAAATTAGTACCGCTGACCTCAGAAGACGAGATAGGCTAGCTCTACCGTTACATTGTCTGTGCCTGCCGCTTTCTGCTCCGTGGTGTTAACGAGCTCCTTTTCCAAACCGCTTTGCAGTTACTGAAATCGCTGCCCGTGGGTGTGGGCCAGATCTATGGCTGTGATAACCCGTGGACGGGGGGCATTTTCCTGTTCGCCCTTCTGCTCTCCTCCCCCCTCATGTGCCTGCACGCAGCCATTGGATCACTGCTGGGGATAGTGGCAGGTGAGCAAACATGGCACCACGTACCTCCCCACACCCCCCTGGGCATCTTCCATACTCCAGACTTCCTTGAGGGCTCTGCTTCCAAGGGACTGATGGGCGTAGCTTCCCCCACCCCTGGCCTCCTTCCAAAGCGCCCCGCCTTTGGTCCCCAGCCCTGAGCCCACCTGTCTTCTCTACTAGGACTCAGTGTTTCGGAGCCGTTTGAGAATATCTACCTTGGACTCTGGGGTTTCAACAGCTCTCTGGCCTGCATTGCAATCGGAGGAATGTTCTTGGCTCTCACCTGGCAAACCCACATCCTAGCTCTTGCCTGTGGTGAGTGTACCTTGCATGGGAGGGAGGGTTGCTCCTAACTCTGGAATCAGTCCCCACAGTACAAAGGGACCGTGTGAGACGCTGGGGCTGCAGTTCCAGTGTGGGCTCCCGGCTATCTGCATGTGGGAGCAGGACGGGTGGCGTCCCCTCCCTGGGAGGGTTAAGCTCTGCTGTGTCCTCCTCATTGGCTGTAGTGAGGGCGGGAGAGCCTGTTGAGTCATGATCACCATTTGCCATTGCATATGTGGGGGGTAGAAACTCGACTCATTCTATTTCATCACAGTCATGATCTGACCCAAGAAACTAGAATGAAATGACTTGGGCTAGATACAGAGCCATTCCTCCTGCTGAGCCAGGTAGGTCTACATGTGGCCATCCAGCTGTCTCATACTTCAGGGAGCCTCGGAATCACCTGGAAGGCTTGTGAAAACATGGATGGCTGCCCACCCACCCCCCAGTCCCTGATTCCTCCTACGAGGAAGAGTTGACATTCCTAACCAGGGCCAGACAGTGCTGCTGCTGTTGATCTGGGGACGACCAGATCGTCCGAACCACTGTGTTCATCCCTTCTGACCCTGGTACTCCAGCAACTCAGCTGGTCAGAGCTAGGAGAGGGTCTGGAGATCTCCCCCTCTGTCCCCCTCATTTTACTATTGGGGTTCCGAGACCAGAGAGGTGAAGTGCTGTGCTGAAGGGCATCCAGTCAATTAGGGTAAATGCAAGCCCAGAACCCACATTTGCTAACAACCTCTGGAATTACACCCCACACACACTACTCTGCTTCCCAGTGGCAGCATTCAGGCCTTGAGGTAAAAACAGAGCTCAAGTGACTGAGATTTGAAAAGCTGATGGGTTTCTCAGGCCCTTGTAAAGGGGAGACTTATTCACCCAGAGGCTCTGGCATCTCTAATCCAATACAAAGTAAAAGTATTTAAGATAATTGATTAGACTGTAGGGAATGACCATCCCTGGGGGACGTCATTCGGGAGAGGGAGGATGGACTGTGCACAAATTATTCCTAACCTAATAGAAATATTTGTCTAGAGTCAGTTTATCACCAGATGAATCGATCCGAGTTATCTAAGCCGCTACTAAAGTGGCGTATCACATCTAGACACACACAATGGAATAGTACTCAGCCATAAAAAAGAATGAAATCTTGCAACTTGCACCAACACGGGTGGACCTTTAGGGTATTATGTAAGTGGGATAAGTCAAACAGAGAAAGACAAATACCACATGATTCGCTTACATGTGGGATCTAAAAAAAAAAAGAACAAAGCAAAACCCAGACTCATAAATGCGGAGAACGGATCGGCAGTTGCCAGAGGGGAGGAGGGAAGAGGGTGCGAAGGCGTAAAGGGAAGTATAAATTTCCAGTCATAAAATAAATAAGCGATGGGGGTGTCATATACCACATGAGGGACAGAGTCAGTAACATTGTCTTAATTTTCTGTGGGGGGCAGATGGTGACGAGACTTCACCGAGCGGAGCATTTCACAGCGTCCACAAGGGCAGAATCACTGTGCTGTACACTGAAACTAATATAATATTGCATGTCAATTATACCTCAATTCAAATACAAAAACAGAAGAGTAGACCACATGTGAGGCAGGACTCCGAATGGATTCCTGTACTGGGCAGGAGGCAGGACCAAGGATCTCGAAGGCCTCGCCCAGATGTGATTGTCTGAGTCTGTAGCTAGGTGAACACACCTCGGGGTGCTGTGGCAGGACCACGCACGTGTCGTTTTGCCCATTTCTTTGTAGTACACAGCTGTTCCAGTGACTAAGCCTGTAAGAACTCTTGGCTCACTTTCCCACAGTTGTTCACAAGCTTAGGGCAAAGGAGAAGATAGATTATGTGCCACCCGAGCTAGGCCAGGTTAGAAGCTTTATTGTGAGATTATTTGGGGTTTCAAATCTCTATTTGAGGTGCACACCTTAATGTGTCCGTGTTGGCAGGAGCAGCAAATACCTATTAAATACTCATGAAGCAGCCCAGACAGTTCTAGGAAGAGCTAGGGCCTTAGCAGGGTTAGATCCCGGAAGCTGCTGTGCCCAGTGTTCCGGCCCAGGGCTGAAGCCTGGTAGATGGGAGAAGCCCACCGGAGACTGTATGAATATTAGTAGCAGAACAAGGACACATCTGCAGTGCCAGCATCTCGGGGGGGAGCAGAACAGTTCAGAATCATCAAGAAGCACCTCCTAGAGAAGGTGGCTTTTCTGTACGTCCTAAAACCCTGGAGGAGAAAGTCTGGTTGGTGGAAGGGGAGGTCCGGGCCAGTGTGTGGACAGCCTGAGCCCATCCTCCAAGATCAAGCAGACGCTGTTTTGGACACAAGAGTTGTTGATAAGATCTTGGCAGAGTTTGGAAAGCAAGGAAGCCAAAGCTGTTTGCAGATGGGTTTCCTCGAAGCAGGAGTATCTTCATTATTTTCTTCACTATAAGAGTAGTACAGGCTTATTGCACAAGACAAACACAAAAATCCAATCAAACAAGGCAGAAAGTAAAAACATTCCATCCTACTCCCTCAATGCAACATTTTTGCCTCCTTCTTACAAGGACCCTGTGGTTACATTGGGTCCGCTTAGATAATTCTGCTAATCTCCCCATCTCAAGATCATCAACGTAATCCCAGCTGCCCCTTCTGCTCTAAGCTAACATGTTCACAGGTTCTGGGGATTTGAACAGGAACATCCTTGGGGGCCATTATTCCGCCTATCACGCCGACCTTCCTTTGGGCAGGTCAGACTTTCTTCACTGGCCATAGCATAATGGTTAGGGCAGTATATGGAATTCGTGGAAAGCCCAGACCCTAGGGCCAAAATCGCTGAATTTCTGTCGATGTCGCGTTCACCCCCACAAAGGCCATAGGATTTCCCCAGCCTCGGACAATGTGTGAGAGTGGCTCTTTCATCCACACGGGGTACTGCTCTTCTCTTCCATCTTTGCACGGAAAGCGTTGAGGCAGACTTCCAGCCCCTCTGGTACAGCAAGCCTCCCGTGGAAAATGTCACAGCAAGTTCCAGCTTGCCCACAGCCCCCTGACCCTGACCCTGATCCTGACCCAAACGAGAGACCAACTCTGTCCACCAGGGTAAATAAATAACAGCCATTTATTACAGAGTTGCTCCTTCGCTGGTTCCGACGGCCTTATCAGGAAGGCAAGCGGGGGACTCTGATAGGGCCCAACAGTGCCACCTGCTCTGCCTCCAAACCGGAAACTGCCCACCCGGGAAGTCCTCAACTTTGTTATTTTGTCAGGGCAAATGGGAGAAACATTTTGTTTCTTTTTGTTCATTTTTTTTTTTTATAATTTAGAGTTGGGGAGGGGCAGAAGGAGAGAGAGAATCTTAAGCAGTCTCCATGCCCAGCGCCAGCCCACGGTGGGGCTCGATCTCACGACCCTGACATCATGACAGGTGTGGAAATCCAAAGAAGGGGGTTAACTGACGGAGTCACCCAAGCACCCCAATGTTTTGTCCCTTTTTAATGCTTGGCTTGTCCTCGTAGGACTGGCCCATGGTGGCCTGCTGGGATGGACACTGTCTTCTCAGCCCTCAGGGCCTTTCTGCCCCTCGGTTGCCCAGAGCGCCGTCACAGTCATCACCTGCACCTGGCGGTGCGTGGACTTGCCTCTCTGATGGGAGGCTTTCCCCGTCTCGCTCAGCAAGCCTTAACTGATGGGCAACCACTGTTAGTCTGACGCTCTTACTATGGAGAGAAAAGCAACTTGTAGTTGGAAACCATTTGGAAGGAAGCAGGAAGAGAGCAGGGCGGGAACTGTGCCATCCAAGTGCAACCCCTGTGAAAAGGAGAGGAAAGGCAGCAAGGTCTCATGCGCTCGGCGGGGGGGGGGGGGTCTCAGAGAAGAGCCAGAACCCAAGAGAGCAGGGCAAGTGTTCTGGTGCTTACCTGAGAGCCGGTGAATATGTGTTGAATGAGAGAGGGAGGGAAGAAAGGAAGGAAGGGAGGGAAGGAGGGGAGGAAGATGAGGGAGAGAGGAAGGAAGGAAATGGAAAATGAAATTACCAAAACCAAACAAAGCCCTTCCAGCCCAAGTCCCTGCCCTCTTCTGCTCAGGGCAGCGTCCCGGTCTGCCTGTTCTCGGGACAGGGATGGGTGGGCAGCTGCTGTTTGTGGAAACGGAGGACTGCATTTGAGATTCCTCTCCCCTCGAAGCGCATCTTCAGGTTGCCCTTTACAGAGGTCAACACTAGATTCCAAAGTTCAGTGATTTGTGGTACAATAAAATGGCAGAGCTGGGGTTTGAAGCCCCTGCTGCTTCTAAGATAAGCCTTTCCTGCTAGCCGGAGGCAATTCAGATATAGAAGAATTAGGTATATTATTGAACAACAAAACCAAACCAAAACAAAACAAAACAAAAACAAACAAACAAAAACAGGGAAAAAAGGCCAAAGATTAATAAAAGGTTGGAAGTCTACGGTCAAGTAAGTAGGATCAGAGTCCCTCCCCCCACTTCCAGCCCCTCCCCCATGGGGCTCACTTCTCCCTGCCCTGAAGTCTGGGTGGTGGGCATGTCTAACAGAGCCAGCTGTGGCCCAGGGGGCTGTGTGCCCAACCCAAGGAGGTCATCCTGCAGCCTGCCTTTGTGAAATCTGGACTTTCCTGAGCCTCCCTGAGCCCCCTCTTCAATGGGTGATTAGCCACTTGAGATCTTTTTTTGTGTGGTTTTGTACTGAAGGTCACATGTAGACTCAAATTACCTTCTTTAAGATTTTGCTCAGAGTAAATAAAAACACAGCACATGAATTCATTAGCCTATATGCCAATCTTAACGGTATTTAGGACAATGCTATTATGGGGAGAAATTCCGAGTTTGTGGTCAGTTTCTGCTATCTTTTTATTTTTTTATACCATGATTTTTTGTAACTGTGAATCCTAACCATTAATGTGAAACTCCTAGATGCATATATTGTAATTGAACAGAAACCATGCTATCTCAAGAAACATTCATATGTCTCATTTTTTAAAGATTTATTTTAGAGAGAGAGAGAGAGCGAGCACAAGTGGGGGAGGGGCAAAGAGAGAGGGAGAGAAAGCTCAAGCTGACTCCATACTGGGTATGGAGCCCGAAGTGGGGCTCCATCTCACAAGCCTGCGACCACGACCTTAGCCAAAATCCAGTGTCAGGCGCTTAACCGGCTGAGCCACCCCGGGGCCCCCATCATTTTCATTCAACTATGTTCAGAAAAAATAACAGGGAAGTTTATTTGCCATGAAAGGGCTTCTCAGTAGGGATCGGCAATAATAGCAAAGGAATAGTAACCACAGAAAAGCTCCCTTTGCCGAGTACCTCTTACTGTGTGTCAAACCCAATTAGTGTCTCCTTTCATGATGACACCAACCCCCTGAGAAATTCTATCACCTCTGTTGTGCAGGTGAGGTGCATGGAGGTTTAGAATGGAGGCACCAAGCTCTGAAGTGATAAGGTCTGGATTCGAATGCAGAGCGTCTGTCAGCTCGCACTTGTAACCAGGGTGCCGAGCTAGCTGGTGAAACATGGATTTCCAGATTTATACCAGAACGCAGTCTTCCCTACAATGAAAAGTGCACCTACTAAGTCTTGTTGTTTCCCCTTTTTTGTAGCTCTGTTCACTGCCTACCTCGGAGTCAGCCTGTCCCACATGATGGCTGTGGTGAGTTGGCTTTAATCTTGCTTTATCATCAGCATGATTGATCTGTTTATAGTGATGTGGAAACCTTCCTGAGGTCTCGCGGGGTGGTGTCCTGAGCAGGAAGGAGTCAGGGCTGCGGTCACCATGAATTTCCCATCTCCTGGGCCTGCCTGTTCTACACACCTTCTAACATCATAATAAATTTTAGTCTAAGCTACAATCACTGGGCTTGCTAAAAAACATCAGAGTGCGTAATTTAAAGAAGTGAAAGTTAGCCTGCATAACGTGTTTCTCAAGTTCACGCCATAATTCTGAGTGTTAGGGAATTGACTTTAGAATATCTTCTACTTGAACAGAAAGCCAGAACCATGTAGTGGTTGAGAAATCAAGAAAAGGAGGAAAAGGATAATTGGCTACAGACCCAAATGGTTTGGGTTTTGGTTTTAATTGAGCCATCCATTTTTCATATCCCTTGTCTTTTTTTAAACCCCCCGTCAGTCGTCAGTAAGACCTACTCAGACTCATGTCCTAGCTGAATTATTTCATAGGCAAAATCATTGCCTGTTCAGTGCCTCCTGCCACTTTCTCCTTCCTTTTCAGCACTGACTTTCCCTTGACCATCTCCTTCAGAGCTGCATAAGTTGCCAGGAACAGCCCAGAGGAAGGACCTCCCCTCCAAGAGCTCAGAGTCTATTTGGGAACTAGAATGGAAGGAAGGAAAGCCAGTAGAGTCCAAGACTGGTCTGGAAAGCAGGAGGAGAGAGGTCACCATGGCCCGAACTAATCAAAGAGGGTCCTGGGAGGGTGATGAGGGGTCTTCTTCCCACATGTGGTACAGGAAGCCTGACTGGATGAGAGGGAGGGAAAGATGTGCAAGGTGGACATGCACCCAACCCCCTGAGGAATGGACGGCCACATTTCCCCTGTTAAATGCAGTCTGACTGGGATCTCGGACTCGGTCTGAGTGGGCAGAAGCAGCGTCTGGACCAGGGACCCATGGACACATCCCCCTGGGCTGAATGAAAATAGGAGGAAGGGTGGTGCTCTGGCACAGGAGCTCACAGGAGCCTGTGGCTTGTCTCTTCCTCCTCAGGTGGGGCTGCCAGCTTGCACCTGGCCCTTCTGTTTGGCTACACTCCTCTTCCTCTTGCTGACCACGAAAAACGCCAACATCTACAGGATGCCTCTCAGCAAAGTCACTTATCCTGAAGAAAACCGCATCTTCTACCTCCAGGCCAAGAAGAAAAGGATGGTTGAAAGCCCTTTGTGAGCGCAACCCCCACCCACAGCCAAGGTCCCAAGGGGGGACAGACTGGCTGACTGCCCCACGTGACTCCCAGGGTCTCGGCAAACTGCTGTTTTTCACTAGCAACAACATTCACACTAACCCATTGGCAATCTGCTCTTAGGCTCATTTTTGTGGCTTTCTTTTAGACTCCAGGAACATCCCCAAACGTGTGAGAGACACGTCCAGATGGTCTGCCCTGGTTGGGGCGTGGGTGCTAGACATACACTCTATTTATACAGTCAAATGCTCCAACAGAAAGAAGACATGAGACCAGAGCTCACTATTTCTCGATATTCTTGGTGTTTGGTTGGCTGCATGATGTTGACAGTATTAAAAATTAAGTTCTACAAACCAACGAAGCCTCCAATGAATGGAATTGGTGGTCACAAATCAAAATCAACCCAGAATTCTCCCATAAGCAGTTTGACTTGTTTAAAATCAATACAAGTTCCGTGGGACAGCTGTGGTGCCCACAGCTGGTTCACCAGCTCCTGGGCAGAAGGGTGGATGCTCGGCCCTATGTGTGTGAGGCATTCTACAGGAGATGGTTAATTCTTTCCAGGCTGACACATCTGTGGGAGGGAGAAAGGGATTTTATCAGTCAGAATTACTCTGTAGTGTTATTTTTCTTAGACATCGCAAAAGACATTTTAGATAAAGTATATGATCTTTTTCTTAGGAGAATGGATTTGTTTTTTCAATGAGGTAAAATAGGAGAAGTTCCTGGTTTCACTAGCCCCTGGTTATTAAAGAAAAGTTACATTTTTTTTTATAAAATACTCAGCATAGCTCTTTTTACTTTAATCCCCAAGTTGATTCTGTAAATGCCAGGTATGCCTAGGACCAAGTCATCAACCTCCAGGGCCCTTTAAAACCGCATTTGGAATTCATCTAGGATGTCTTCTACCCTATAAAGACTGAAAATGAAGGTCAGATTGTTTCTGGGTGCTCGGAAGTTGTTGTTTCTTACTTTAAAAAACAAATTCATTATTTTCTGCACGCTCACAATATTCTCACTCAGAAACCTGACAAGACAGACCAGTAAAGGGTTCTCCTGTTTTTCTTTGCTTTAATTATAAAGTTATCAGTCCTATAAACATTCTGTACCTGAACATGTTGAGTATGTCGTGAAAAGTTTGCTCACCACCTTCTAGTTCAGTCTGTCTCAATTCAGTATTTTGGGGGATTCAAAAAGAGAAACTGTAGAAACCTAAAGGATTTTTCTCCTTGGAGTTTGCCATGCTCAATGCAAAACACACAGTTTGATGCGTGAAAAAGCAGAAGGGAAGGAAACCTACAAATATTTTGGGAAGAAGCCCACATCTTCCTTTTCTCAGGGCACACAAACATTTCTCCACTTTAACAACCCTGTAACCAAAGCCCTTTGAAGCCCTGAATTTGCAACTCTCACAGAATCACGTGCATTCCTGTGGAAAAACTAAATTTTTATTGTTCAGATGGACATCTCCCTTGTTAGGGAATTTGTGAAATAAGACTGGGGGGAGGGAGGGACATAAAAAAGCAAGCAGAACCAACGATAACCACGAGTGAAGAACCTGGGCCATGGTTGAGCGACCCAGAGCCACTAATGTGTCTTCAGGCCCATCTTCACGAGGAGATCTGGAGTGTTCTCTGTGCCTTCTCCTGGTGTGCTCACACAGGTGTGTAAATGGGAACATTCTAAAGCCTTGTACATTGTCTAATTTAAATGGTATTAATTTTCTCAAGCTATTTTTGTTACTAAGTATTATCCTGAAATAAAGTGCGTATTTTGTTAGTTTTCTTAGGGATCACTTGTGTTCTTTCCTATTGTCTGTATAACCAATTTCTGATTAAGAATATGAATAAAATTATACTCACAGTTCAGTTTTGTGTAAATTTTAAAAGTCCCGTGGGGTGCCTGGGTGGCTCAGTGGGTTGAAGCCTCTGCCTTCGGCTCAGGTCATGATCCCAGGGTCCTGGGGTTGAGTCCCGCATTGGGCTCTCTGCTCAGCAGGGAGCCTGCTTCCCTCTCTCTCTCTGCCTGCCTCTCTACCTACTTGTGATCTCTGTCAAATAAATAAATAAAATCTAAAAAAAAAAAGTCCCATCGCCTTTTATAGCTATCATGAACATTCACAATCACATGCATATGTATGTATTGCTTAGAATTGCTTACATTTTGATGTGTTTTATTCCTTTCTTATACATGGTACAGGACCAGATGTGTTGCTGGGCAAACCCTGTTTAACTCAGAGGTATGGACCCATCCCCGTGGGCCTTCTCTCAACTCTGCATTGTTCTCGCTCAGGGATGAGAACAGATTCCTTAGGGCAGTCACCAGTGCTCAGCACAGATTCCCAACACTTTGAGATGAATATGCAGGCAGCTTCCATATGTGTCCTACAGGCCCCGGGTAGCCCCTGGCCCCAGGACCGAGGCTCGGCACACCTAAGCAGTCAGTGTCCTGGGAGGAGCTCCTTCTCAGATCATTACCCCTGAAGGCGAAGCCAAGCTCCTCTCTGCTACCTGAAGCACTTCCCTCCCACCTCCCTTCATCTGTGGTTAGTGGGCTTGAAAGAAAACATGGTAAGAATGGAAAGTCCCTCTGAGTTTCAAAAGCAACCCAAACAAGGTTGGGTTAAGAAATAAGAAGGCCACAATGGATTAGCCCCATTGGGGTGCCCTCTGTCAAAACAAAACCTCTCCAATGGGCACCTGGGTGGCACAGTCAGTTGTGCAATGGACTCTGAGTTTGGGCTCAAGTCATGATCTCAGGGTTATGAGTTGGAGTCCCGCCTTGGGTTATTCCAGGGTGTGGAACCTGCTTGAGATTCTCTCTCTCTCCCCCTTCCCCACCAACCCTCACCCCAGCTCACACACATGTGTGTGCTCTCTCTCTCTCTCAAAAACAAACAAAAGAAAACAAAAGAAAAAATACCCTCTCCTACCTATTGTTTCAAGACAATACATTTGCAAGAGTGATCTGGTCATTAAATGCCCCCTTTGGTCTGAGGTAGAAAACAGAGAGAAGGTTTTAAGGTTCTTCAGCTAAAGACTTCAAATGCTCTATAAAGTTATCCATGGTACCTGATTAGCATGGAATATGTTGAGATAGGAGGTTAAGTTCGACAGGAGATCAGAATTTTCCAAGGTGGCTTCTTACAGACAACCCTGCAGGAATATTTTTGGGGTGGTTAAGTAGAGCACAACGTTTTAGGCATAAGAAAGTTTTCAGCCTTCCCTTTAGCCCAACAACTTCCTTCTAAGAGGCCTAAATATTTAGAGTGAAATCTGCTTCTTCTTTTTTTTAAGATTTTATTTATTTATTTGACGGACAGATCACAAGTAGGCAGAGAGGCAGGCAGAGAGAGAGGAGGAAGCAGGCTCCCCGCTGAGCAGAGAGCCTGATGCGGGGCTCCATCCCAGGACCCTGAGATCATGACCCGAGCCGAAGGCAGAGGCTTAACCCACTGAGCCACCCAGGCGCCCCTGAAATCTGCTTCTTGAAGCTACACCGACACCCTCCCATCCCAGATCATTAGAAGGCTTGTAGCTTCAAGGCTAGAGAATGCCATTTGCTAACAGTTACCAGTACAGATCCCGAAGAAATTTAAACAAATAGAATAAATAATAGATTTTGAAAGACGTGGATTTAAGTCCTATAATAGTCTGCTTTCACCAGCTTTTAAAATTGAACTACATATACATGTAGCAGATCAAAGCAGACATATGTGAAATCATCTAAAAGAAAAGACTGCTCCCGGGTCTGACCCTCACCTTGCTAAGTATTAACCAGGGAAGTGTGAACACAGCCAGAGCAAGCTTACATCTGATGGGAGAGCAGGTCAACCACAGAAGCTTAGGAGCTGGAGGAAGACAAAGGCAGGGGTCTTCAGCTCTGGGAGCATGGCCAGGAACAGGTGTCAAGGGATACCCCATGGCGGAAATGGGCACACTGGGGGGATCACAGTTTAGCAAACATAATCACTTAGATCAAGAGGCTAATGCCCCTTGTCTGAGCCTGTACTCCCAAGCTGTTTCACTTCCTGTATAGATTGGCCTTCTAAGGGAAACAATGCACTTGTCCATACTTGTGAATTTCTGACCCGCAATAGTTAACATTTCTTGTTTTAATTAATAATTCCATTCTGAGAATAGGTTTTTGTAAAGGGTTTTGTTTTGGGGGTTTTTTGCTTGTACGTGTTACCAAAACCCAAATCAGCCCATGGTGTTCCAACGAAGTCAAGTTTCTGAGGCTACAAAGGTGGGTGGGGTGGAAGGTAGTCATGGAAGGCCTTCCTGAGGATGTGAGTTTTAGGTCAATACCTAAAGAGTAGGCCAGAGATGGGCTGGTGGAGGAAGGTGAGGGATGGAGGGGGCAGTGTTCTTGGCAGACGGATGCTCATGCGTAAAGGCCTAGAGATAAGGAGATTTATGTTTTCAAGAAGTGAGAGAAGACTGACATGGCTGGACCACGGCGAGTGGAAAGGATTGGCATGGATTTGGGAAATCAAGTAGACCATTTCAGTAACACAGGAGAGAGTAGGTGGCTCAGACTCCAGTGAGGGCAGGGAGATGGAGAGAAGTTGATGGGTGTGAGAGACAAGAGGTGGAATCCTCAGTAGTTAGTAATGGATTCATGTGGGAAGTGAGGGAAAGGGAAATGCCAAGGAGGGCTCCCTGAATTCTCACTTGGGTCACAAGGTGGATGGTGGTGCCACACAGAGATGGGAGCACTGAAGAGTCACTACTTCTCTCGTGCTATACATCTTCCTGTCCAATCCCATCTTTCCAGAGTTTTAATCCAGACCCGTTCTTCAACGGTCTATGGGGACTATTCCAAAAGTATCAATTTCAACACAACCAGGGCCAAACTCATCTTCTTCAACTATTCTGCTCTCTCCTCTGTGCTGAGTTATGGGGAAATGTAACACCCTCTAGCCTACTACCCAAGCCAGAAACAGTGTGCCAGTTTTAGCTTCATTCTCTCACCTCTAGGCTATAGCCAAATTCTAGGGATTTTACTTCCCTGTTAGCCCCCATTTGTTCAGTAATTGGCAAATATTTATTGAATGACTATTACATAATGGGAACTGGGACTGCCATAGTGGACCAGACAGTCATGGCCACTGCCCTCACAAGAACTTTATGAGGTGAACCAACAAGTAAATGAGTAAAGGGAGTAGCTTAGTAATGTGGATGAGTAAGAGGTAGCTGGACAACAAGATTGAAGAAAGAATGATTTCTGTGACTTCTCCCTTCTAAGAAACAGAAGATAAGAACATACCATTGAGTACCAGACATCCATACGAATCAGCAGGCTTTGGGTAGCACGTAATAGAACAATAGTAGTTTCATTCTTTTTTTTTTTAAAGATTTCATTTATTTATTCATTTAACAGACAGAGATCACAAGTAGGCAGAGAGGCAGGCAGAGAGAGAGGGGAGAAGCAGGCTCCCTGCCAAGCAGAGAGCCCAACGCGGGGCTCAATCCCAGGACCCTGGGATCATGACCTGAGCCGAAGGCAGAGGCTTTACCCACTGAGCCACCCAGGTGCCCCTAGTAGTTTCATTCTTAAAGTAGGAAATTCTGTTCCAAGTTTAGTGCAACTGCTCAACAATTTCATCAAGGATGCAACGTCCTTCTATCCTCTTCATCATTCTCAGCATCTTCAGAAGACTTCATTTTCATCCTTGTTGCCTCATCGTCCCAAAACAGATGTCTTGTTACAAACATCACAACCACATCAGGAAGGAGGCAACCAGAGTTGCAAGTGAGTCATTCTTTCATGTCTCTCTCTTTTTATAAGGGAGGAAAATCTTCCCCAGAAGCTTTCCCCAAATGCCATCACTTGTCCCTTTTTGGCAGAACTGGGTCATATGGCAGTTCCTGACTGCAAAGGAGTCTGGAAAAGCATGGATCTGGCATTGTTGGCCTCTACTGTAGCAGGTGAGCTCCACCATATTGCAAGGAAAGTGGGAGGCATGGCTATTGGACAAGCAGACAAACATGGGTGTCACAGTGGGGTACATAGTAGACAGTCCCTTTGTGCCCAGACCACAGTGGAGAGAGCTACATGGTGGCAGACAAGACTGTTTATTGTGAGGTTCACAAAGGGGTTTGGAACAGAGAACTAAATCGAGATCTTTTACACAGAAAGACTTTGTGGAGCATTTGCTGGAATATTCCCAGAGCACTTTAGAATATCCCAGCCTCATACAAGATTTTGTAGCCTCTAACTAACAAGATTCTAAGCAAAAAGTGAGGCAGCCAGAGATAATGATCAGAGCAAGGTTTAAGTTTAGGGTCAATTCATGCCTTAATTAGTCCTTTCCATCTAAAAAGTCGAAGCCTCTAAATCATTCGAGGTCAGAAGCCTCCACTGGGAATAGTTGAGTTTCAGTTCAATTCCAGCTCAATGAAGTGCTGAAAACAAGTGGCTGACAGTTTCTGCTTCATGGTTCCTAATAAACAATGAGAAAGCCCGTTTCCTGTTTGGGTTGGGTCCATTGGATCCTAGCCCTTAGAAGCTTTGAATTATATCACAGTGACATGCAAGAACTTGAAGGGGAAGAAATGAAGCACAGAGGAAAGTTGGCACAGTGTCAGGAAATCTGGCTCAAGTTAAGTCCCTCAGACCAGAGGACACAGTGGCAGCTAGGACATGAGTCAGTGACCCAAGAGCAAGCACATCTTGGGGCAATGAGAGCACATACAGGCAGGTCATAGGAATGGCAAATCCAATGAGGAGACCTTTCTACCTTCTGAGACCCCATGTTGGTGTCTCAACAAGAGGGGAGATTTGTGGTAGCAAGTAGCCACACACAGCACTTGAAATAAAGCCAGCCCTAGCTGAGGTGTTCAAAAGTCTGAGCATGAGTATGTTCAAAAGTACACACTGGATTTCAAACATAGAAGACCAAAAAAATAAATAAATAAAATGTCTCAATAATTTTGTATATTGGTTAAATATTGAGATGTATACTTTGTATCCATTGGGTTAAATAAGACATATTATTAAATTAATTTCACCTTTAAAGAATTTGTTATGTGGGGGCACCTAGATGGCTCAGTCGGTTAAGTGTCTGCCTTCAGCTCAGGTCATGATCCCAGCATCCTGAGATCCAGCCCGGCATTGGGCTCCCTGCTCACTGGGGAGTCTGCTTCTCCCTCTGCCTCTGCCCCTGCTCACTACTCATTCATTCCCTCTCTCTCTCTCTCTCTCAAATAAATAAATAAATAAATAAAATCTTTTTCAAGATTTTTTAATGTGGTCATGAGAAAATTTTAAATCACATATATGACTTGCATTCGTGGTCATATTCTATGTCTGTGGCACAGTGCTTGGTTAGACAATGCCCAATTCTGGGACTCTTAAATGTCTGCAAATTCTCCATGGCAACTCAGATGGTGCCAAGCTGTGGAGCTCAAATTTCTAGAGAATTCATTACTGAATTCTCTAGAATACTGACTGAATGAATGGGTAAGAAGCCTTTCCTCTACTACATTGTGGAGACAAGAGTTAGCTAATTCAGCAGTGTCAATTTCAGGTAAAATTTTACACGTTTTCAGGAGTACCCACTGTACCTTGAGGATGTCATTTTTTAAAAATAATCATAACATGCCTCCAGAGTGAGGAGACTGAGTTTCTTGTGTGTGGTATAAAGTTACCCTGAAGGCAGTACCTGGAAAGGAGCCTCAGAAATGCTCGGAGCTACCACTGGGATTAGCAGGCTGCCCCCCACTGTGCCCACATGCAGAATGCAAGCTCCCAGGGGTGCCAATGCTCAGCAGTCACAAGCGAGGAAAACAGTGAAGCACCTGGTTATGAGGCAATAGGGAAGAGCGGGGACCATGGCAAATTAAAGATTGCACACTCCACCCCACACCCACCAAAACATTCACATTTCAGATATTTTCAAACACTATGCTAGCCAAACAAACCAGTTTGGGGGCTGGATTTCTTCCAAGGGCTCCATTTTGCAAGTTCTATGCCCAGGCACCTCTTATAAATGCTCCACAATGTTTCTCAACCAAGTGCATCCATCAGAGTAACGCATAAGAACCTTTGAAAAACCACAACTATCCCCCACCCCATCCTGGGCCTCCTGAATCTCTAAAAGCTCTACTGATGATTCGCCTACATAAATGTGACTGCAAGTTCAGAAAACTCAGAGGTCAGCGGAAGCTGGATGGCTTCCTGGAGGAGATGTGACTCTGCCCTTGTTCTGACACATTTTTTCCCTGGCTCATCGGGACTTGGCTCTGGAAGCTTGTTTGGGTTCCTCCTATGTCCCCTGACCACCACCCTTTCTAGAACCACTGCTAGGGTTCAAAGAAATGATACTCTCATTAAGGAGCCATGTTTTGTGGGCCCTGAGGTTAACCTCGTGGACAGGGTACTCAGGAGGTGGTCAGGGGCAGAAGGAAGTGCCTGTGGCAGAAAATCTATTCTCTTTAAATGCCCAAAGCTTACCTATGCTGAGTCAGCCCTTGATAGCCACTGTCTCCCATCTCACTGCCACCTGTCCCACAGCCAAGGCAATGGTACAGAGCTGGTCTTACCTACCTTCATGGGCTGCTATGTGGTTGCTCCTTTCCACCTCCCGATAAGGATGGCCTAAAAATAGCTAACTGGGGTTTACATGGACACAAAAAGGCCCAAAGAAGAAAGGTAGCATTGTTCCTCCCCAGGCCCTGCCCTCCCCACCTCAGTGATTATACCCCTCCGCTCATTTTGTGAGGCAGGCTTGTGCTTCTCTTTCTTCTGGGGGCATCCCACAATGTCCACACCTGCCCCGCCTTGCCTGTCTCTGACCTTCACATTCCTCATGGAAAGTATCTTGTCACCTGCAGCTCTGCCCCTCAGTGCCTGTCACAGGGTCCCCCAGGGCTCCCAGACATAGGCACCAGGAGGAGCCCCTTCTTCAGCATCCTGGATCTGATAGGTCAGTACCCTTGCCAGACTGGTTAAAGTTTCCCAATGCCACACTGGTGTGTATTTGGCCACAAGACCAGTGCAGACCTTGTGTGCTTAATGCTGGTTGTAATTTAATGTAAAGCATTATTTCCTTCCAGGCTACGAGGTGGGATCTACAGCCCCAGGACTCAGCGTTAGGTACATGACAGGGGTGCGTGCCCTTGGCATCAGAATCCGTGCAGTCACACCTGAACCCGATAGGGCCAACACCTGCGTGATCTGAGCGGTAGGGGGGGGCCGAAGATGCCTTCGCCAGCTGCTGCCCAAGCCATCTAAAACATCTCCCTGGACTTCCCGGTGAAAGAGCATTATATTGTGACAGCTGCAACTCATTAAGATCTCAGATAGTAAAAAGCTGGTGGAAATCCTTTCTCTGGTTTCTTCCTGCCTAATAGCCAGTAAGAACAAATCATATAGGAAAGGGATTCTAGAAAGATGAGTTCTGACGGGTGACTCCAAGGAAGGCAGTCATCTAGAACTCGGGGAGCTGTTGTACAAAGGAAGGGAAAGAGGCAGTGGGAGGGGGGAGGCAGAGGAGGGACATACAAGAGGAAGCCAAGGACAAAGATGATTAAAATCCATTCCCTGCCGAAGCATCGCAGGGAAGAGAGAAGCCAACAGGCGGGGACCATTCAGATGTGCGTCTGCATCCGCAGGCTGTGGGCTTCCCTCCTCCATGCTGTTAGAATACGGTTACTTCCTCTTCCCAGAATCCTGAAATCCCAGCTTGCCTGTCCTAATGGCCATTTGTTGTTTTTTATCTTCCCCACATCCTTCCTATCTTTTTCTGGTAACAGCACCTCCCTTCCCTTAAGAGATCTGCTGCTTCCCATTCATGGAGATCTCTCGGGGACGCCAAGCTCACGACCCTCCCTACTCCCAGGCACCGTGGGGTGGAGCCCCTCAGACCTGGCCAATCAGAGTACTCCAATCCCCGGGTCATAGGCATTGGTCCAAGGCATAGCCACCTGACCCAAACGGAGCAATCTGAGCAGACTTTCCCGGGTAGAAGGAAGTTGGAGCTGTGTCTGATGACCGTGGTGTGCAGAAAGGCCACGTTAACAGCCAAAGCCGTCTCGACTTCTTCCCCCGGCCCACCCCCAAGGCCAGGTTCCTGCTACTTTCATGTAATGAGCTATCCCCATGCCTTTCCAATAAACTGGTACTTAAATGAGTTAAAATTTGTTTCTATTGTTCTAACCAACAGCCCAATCTGATACGGAATGTTCGAGAAACACAGAAGGTCCAATAGGCTGAGTCGAGGAGGGGGAGGGGGGATGCTAAGGGAGGGCCATCCCCCCTCCCTTTCTCCTTCCCCTGCACTGCCCTATCCCAGGCTGGGAATCTGATAGTCCTCGCTCCGTGGGGTTAATAGTAGCTGATACGAGGCAGAGCTGCAAGCTGGGGTCCAGATTCAGAGCTCATGACTTAACCGTCAACAAAGCTCCCCCAGATGCAATCAGTGAGTTGTGTTCAGCTTTATTGACAGAGACACTCTAGGCCGGACACGCGGGAGCTTATCAACCCCAAGGCCTAGGCCCGGGCCCAGCCCCAGCAGCCAAGGCTAGCCCGGCGCCCCTCAGGTGTGGTCCAGGTGAGCCCCGGATGGAGGCTCCAGGAGGCAGACCCCAGGGAAGCCCCCGTGGCCCACCAGGGACTTACCCGTCGGCTCACCTGCGGTAGTGACTCAGCAGACACTTCTGCTTGCTTCGTCACTGTTCCTGACCAGGCGGACGTGCATCCTCTGGGTCAGTGGCCGTCGTCTCCTGTTCCCTTTTCCCTTCTTTAAATGGAAGCCTTTATTGTTATGCTGTCCCTCCCCGGAGAAGCTTATATACCGCGTGTGTTGCAGGCGGCACACCGATCTTTTAGCGAGGTCATGCGGAGCAAATCCAGCTCCGAGGGGGAAGGGTCTCAACAGACTTCTGGTTGTCTCCCCGGCGGGAAGGAGGTATGAGCAATAGGGTATTATCTTAAGCAAGAATATATTTGAAATTGTGTATGTGGCAAGAAGAGGGCGTGTGAGCTGGGCAGCAAAGTAACCATCCTCTTGGTTGGGTCTGCACCCACTTCCCACCCCTGACATTTCCGCCCGCAGGCGTTGAACCCCTGACCACACAGGGAGGCCCCTGAGCCAGGTTTGAACAATCACTGCACTTTGCCACAGTGAGTGAGTGATTCAGGAAAGTCCTCTGACAATAGCTGCCAATTTCAGTTCTTCGGGCTGGGGCTGGTAGGAGAGAGCTCCTTTCTTTCTTGGTAACACAGGAAGCTGAGCGCAAGGCTAGGATGTGAGTACCAGGCCGTCAGCCGCCACGTTCCCCCTGTGTGGAGAGAGACCATCTGAAGTAGGAGAGAACTAGGGAGAGTGTGGGAAAGAGGGAGAGTGTGGGAAAGAGGGAGAGAGTGTGTGTGTGTGTGTGTGTGTGTGTGTGTTCTGGAAGGCCAGAGCGTTTGGGTCTGGTCCCTGAAGTGACCATAAATTCTGATTGCTGTGTGTCTTCCTCACCTTTGGATTCTCTGGGTTTTGCTCAGCCTTCCTGCTTAAGCTAGTATAGAAAGTACAATTATTTCTTTCACCTTCAAGTCCCAACAAATCAGCCAGTTCTGAATATTTGAGTTGAACGTTCTTAAACCATGGCCCTTTACAATACTTTCTGGACTAATCTAGGTAAGAGATGATGGACAGAATGGCATGGGAAAGGAGAAAAGGAGGAGACTCGTTAAAGTACTTTGGGAGATAGAATTTGGACTTAGTGGGGGTTAAGATAAAGGGCATAGTCAAGGATGGCCATCTGGGGGGGGTGCATTCTACAGAATCCAGAGGAAGGACAGATTTCAAAAAGAAGGGAGTGCTAGTGGTGGCTGCTCTTCTGAGAGATGGCCCATGAGATCCCACATTTTCCTGATGACCTTGGGAGGCAGAGCTTGGCATGGTGGGAGCAAAAGCTGGGGAGTCTTGGATTCAGGAGAGAACAGGAGGTAGGACGTAGAGACAGAGGGTCAGGAAAACTTTGCTAATCTGTACAGAGTTTTTGAAAAAAAGAGGGCAGCTACCAGAGCTGGATGGGAGATGGGCGAGAGGTTATTTTAAATGTGGGAGACATTGGGAGCAATTAGATGACTTCAGTTTTGTTGCATATGCATATGTGATCTCATTTGAACCATATAACAACCCCATGAAGAAATTTTCCCATCTACAGATGTGAAAACTGGACCTTAGACCACATGAGTGTTGGAAGTCCTGAGGAATCAGTAGTAGGGTTTGGAAGAGGGGATACTTCCTTCCCTCTACACACCCACTGCTACCCCCTCATACCATGGGCCTGAGGTTAAGAACAGCTACACATTCACCAGGTCACATAGCCAGTGTGACAGCATCTGGATTTGAACTTGGCATCTGTAGATGTTAAGGTGCCCGTGCACCTTAAGGGTGCTCTCATCACAGACTTCCAGGTCCTTTCCTGCACCCTCTCGGGCCGCATGTGTCCCCGTCCCACACCAGCACCTGCAGTCCTGCAGCAGTATGAGACGATGTGTCTGGGGGATGGGAGGCTGGCAGAGAACATGCCAGGTCCTTCCTTTTTACTCGATGGTAAGTAATTGAAAAGATGATTTTTATATTAAAAATATAGAGACATTGTTATGCAGAACTCAAGAATCACATGAATTTCTAAGATGAAACATGAGATTCTCATGAAATGTCTTGCTTGCAGTTGCCAGTTTGGACTCCAACCAACTCCTGTTTAGAATATTTCAGAAGAAAACTATGAAAAACAACTGGCAAACAGGATGAAGGGCTTAGGATGGAATTTCAGAATTTCTGGCCCATCCCACTTACCTTCCAGGCTCACCTAACCCCAGGCCTTACAAGAACCTCGCTTGATGCCCCCTGTACCTCCCCTCAATGCTCCCCACAACTGCCTTGGTTCTGCAGCCTGGAATGGCCGTCTCCTCCTCATTACCAGAAGCACGCTCACCTTCCAGGAAGTCCTCCAGGATTGCCGTGTCTCCCCTTGGCTAAGCTCCTGAATTAAGCCAGCACGTTCACAGTGAAGGGGCACGGTTGCACTACCCATTTGTGGTGTGGGGGTTTGTCTCACTAAGCATCTTGAGAAGACAGGCTATAATCTGCTACATCTTAGTGCCCACATACGGAGCAAGATACTGTTCCCAGGGAAGCAAAAGTATCAACAGCCACACGAGCATAGATTTGATGAAGTCTCACATCTCTGATCTCATCTGAACCCCATAACAGCCCCATGAGGAACTCTTCCCATTCCACAGATGTAACAATTGACACTGAGAAGGTAAGGGATTCTCACAAGACCAGGTAGGTAGGAAGTGACAGGGCCATCCTCAGGTCAGAGTCTGTGCTCTCAACCACCATGAGAAGCAGGTGCTCAACAAATATTTATTGGCTTTTTCTTTTTCTTCTTTCTGTTAAAATCTTAGCAGAGTACCATCAAGGGACCTTCAGAGACTCTATTCAGAATAGAAGAATCACCTAGCAAAGCCCTTGTTTCATTTCTGACCAACAAAATCATTAGATACAATAAAATGGTTGTTGACTTAGGCCACTAAGTTTTGGAGTAGTTTGGTGGGCCCCAACGGGAAGCTGGGACACTCTCACGAGGTCTCAAAGAGCCTGCGTCTCAGAGGTGGCCTTTTGCCTTTTTTGGTAGTCTTATCACAGCATATCAGGCAAAGTTGGTGTTGAATGCCCTCCCAGCGCCCCATTAGTGTCCTGTCCCAATATCCAGTTCATCTGCCAGACCCAAGTGTTCCTGAAGACCCCCACAATGTCCTCCCACTTCCCTGATGCACCAAACCTCAGAATGCTTCCAAGCCCTCCCACCATCCTTCCCACTCACCTGTGTTCTGATGTGCTCTCATTTTAAAGGAAGGACTTGGTAACCCAAAAGAAACTCCATGGTGAAGACCAGAAAGAGACCAACTGGAACAGCATCTCTGGGGGAGGATTGGGGGAAGGAACCTGAGCATTCAGCAGGCCCCCTGGTATTTCTTCTCCATCTCCCACCCCTAGCCTCCTCTACAAACCAGACAAAGACCATCAACTTCACACCAGATGCAGGAAGATACCCACCTACCCCACCTTCCAGCAGCAGGGTCTCATGCATACTTGCTACCTTTTTTTTTTTTAATTTTTTAAGAGAGAGAATGCACACCCATGTGCACGCTCTTGAGCTGGGGGAGGGGCAGAGGGAGAGGGAGAGAGAATCCTCAGGCGGAATCCCCACTGCACACGGAACCTGTCTTAGGGCTCAATCCTACCACCTCGAGATCATGACCTGAGCTGAAATCAAGAGTCACTTAACTGGCTGAGCTACCCCAGGCACCCTAATACTTGCTACCTGTTAAATCTAAAAATGGCCTGATGCTTTGTTTTCTTCAGTGCTACGCTTGGTATTACAGATTGCATTCTTTTTTCAGGGAGAAAAGGTGTGTTAGGACCCATAAAACATTAACATATGTAAGTTTTTTTCAGAGCCTCTCCTGAACATCAGTCCTCCACTGGGAATCCTCTCTTCTGTTCTGCTCACCTTGTCCCATCCTTCCCTTCCAGCTCTGATTATCAACCAAGAATCCATTGAAACTGGGATTGCCTCCAGCCCTGCCCAACTGGTTTGAATAAGCCATTAACCATATCCAAACAGGCCCTCTTAATAAAAACAAAACAACACACAAAAAAAGATCACCCTGGAAGAAATGTCACTGTCCTATTCTGCAGCTGCCCAGAGAACTCCAGACAGCTTCCTGTTTCCGGGTTTGGAGCTTGTGCCCCAGCCCCAGGCAAGTGCCCATTTTCCCAATGGCTCTGAGAGAAGCAGAAAAGCCAGAGTCCACAGAACTGTGTTACTCTGCCTTTGTCCTAAGTGGGCAGTGGCACATCCTGCGACCTTACCAGGTGGCTGGTCACCTGAAATATAAAGGTTTGTGTAAAGACCCCGTGGCTGGAGGAGAGCAAGTCCCATGTACCGACACACACCTCCACCTACCCGAGCCTCCCCTCCCCTTGGCCAGGCCATTCCTCATCTCACTGCCACCCCCTCCCACGCCACCCCCAACCTGGAAAGACCCCTCTCCTTCCATCTACCCCACCAAAGGCCACTTGCAGCCTCTCCCTGAAGCCTCTGCAGACCACGGAAGTGACCCTTCTTGACACCCACGCTGCAGATGGCATCATATGTCGTTAGTCTCAGCTCTGGAGGCGCCCGCAAACCAGGGGAGGAGAGCGGTTGTGAACGCTGCCTAGGGCTCATCTCCCCAGTGCGACATTTAAGTTCCTGGAGGGCACAAAGCCTGCGCCTCCAGTGTTTGCATGCCCCTCAAGCTCTATAGCAAAGGACAATGTGAATGGCAGACGCAGGAGAAATGCTTTCTAAAGAGAAGAGAACGGGCGCCACGGGGCTGCGTCCTTTGTCAGTGCTGCACCCCGCACTGCTGGCTGCGCTTAGGAAGCCCTCGGTGGGGGACAGAGAGCCCAACACGGAGCCCCGTTCTAGGCTCCTCCAGGACCCCGAGAACTCAGCAAGCTGGAGGGACCCCTCTTGGGAAGCTGGCTGAACTTGGGGTGGGGGGAGTGGAGGACCCCGAGCTTGAGAACCGCGAGGGGGCCGGACTGCCCAGGTCCTCCGGAATGTCGCTTCCAGGCCGGGACTTGAGGGAGCTGTGCTGGGGGCGAGGCACTTCGCTGCGGGAACCAGCAGCCTGGGGGACTGAACTGTCGCAGGTGGCCGTGCTTCACCCCTGCCGCCCAGGGACCACTGTCTGCAGAACAAGCTCTCTGGATGGAGATGGGCCTTTCTCTCTCACTGTGGTGCCGGGCGCCGCGGCAGTGCTGCCTAAAAATCCGCGATTAAACCTGCGGTTAAAATGTTGTGGTCTTGGGGCGCCTGGGTGGCTCAGTGGGTTAAGCCTCTGCCTTCAGCTCAGGTCATAATCTCAAGGTCCTGGGATTGAGTCCCACGTCGGGCTCTCTGCTAGGCAGGCTAGGCAGAGATCTGCCACATCTCTCTCTCTCTGCCTGCCTCTCTGCCTACTTGTGATCTCTCTCTGTCAAATAAATAAAATATTTAAAAAAATTAAAAACAAAAACAAAAACAAAAACGTTTTGGTCTTGAAAAGTGGGTTGTAGTGTAAATTGGAACATGGGATCTCTGCCTTACACGTGGCTGAAAGGGAGCAGGCCCTGGGAGGGGAAGGTCCTGCGGGGGAGGGAAGACAGGAGGGAGGAGGAGAGGTTGCAGGGAGGAAAGGCTGTCGAGGATTCAAGAAGGGAGGGACTCAGCTGGGAGGGGGAAGAGTTCCTGCTGTGGGACTAGCTGTGGGACTAGCTGTGGGACCTGCGCCAACACACTTCCCCTCAGGGTCTCAGCTTGTTAACCTGCAAGAAAAAAAAGTTGGGGTTAAAGCAGTGGTTCTCCCAGTGGTCCCCAGAGCAGCAATACGAGGAACTCTGCAGAAATGCAAATTCTGCCCCCCACACACACACCCCACCTACTAAATAGGAAGCTCAGGGGTGAGCCCAGCAGTCTGTCTTTGAACAAGCTCTCCAGGACATTCTGATTCTTGCTGGAGTTTCAGAACTGAGGGAGGACAGGATCCGTGTCTTGGAGAGAAGAGAGTGCCTACTCAGAGCAGGGCGTGAGGTCACGAAGGCTCTCATCAGTGTGGTCCTCGTGTGATACCCGGGCTCCTAAGTCAACAGGCCTCACTCTAATTTGCTTTAAGAAGACTTGCTCTTCGAATCCTACTTAAACCCATGGGACTTTTAAAACAGTCCTTTACACAGACCATCCCCTCTTCTTGAAATAGCCCTTTTCTTCCATGGACTGTCTCCTATTTGTCCCTCAGAACTTGTGTTGGTGATCACCTCTTCCAGGAAGGCCTCCTAGTACGTCTCTTCTCAGGTCAGGTGTCTCCCCTCGGTGCTCTTTTGGCCCTTTATAAAGATCTCTGTTACCTTTACCTGGTCCCTCATCAGGCTGAGCGAAGTGTGGGCAGAAACGGTTTTATTTCTGCACATTCAGAGCCTGACACAATGGCAGTCCCAGCAGATGTCCCCAGTAAACACCACTGTGGAAGTGAGTGAAGGGAAGACTTGAATCCTGGTGCCAGCGACCTGAAGCCAGCGGGCCCGAGGGTTTAGACAATGGCTTTTGATCCTCATTAACCATTGATAGTTCCATCCTCCTGTTAGAAATACCCAATGGCTACTTGATCGTCAGTGCTCATCATTGTTAGTAATTCTCTACAGTGTATTACATGACCCAAGCTCTTTCATCTCTATTAGCCCATTTGAGTCAGCAGTCTGGTGAATTAGGTTAGATCAGATATTGTTTTAATCCTTTTAACAGCTGAGAAAATGAGTCACAGATATTAAATGGTTTTTCATGTTTACTTATTTCTGTGAAAATAATTTATTTCATGTCTCCCCTGTGCAAGGCACTGTGATAGACACGAGTGAAGACATGATCCTTGTCCTTCAGAAACCTATAGTCTAGGAAAAATAAAACTTATCCTCCAAATAAACCATGGTACAGAGAGTGTATAATAATAAATCCAGTCTTGAGTGTGTTGGTCTATTACAGCGCTAGGAGTTTGGAGGACAGAGAAGTCGGGGGTGGCAGGGTAGCTAGGGGGGACAGCATCATGGCAGGTGCAAAAATTGCATGAAGACTGGCTAGTCAATGCCCCCCAGGGAAACATAGCCCTAAATGCCATGCTCACCCCTCTGGATTTCTGTCTTCTAGATTTTTGGCTTGCTAATCTCTCACTATCCTACTTGCTTTTTGATGTTTTAGGGAAATTAAAAAAAAATACTTTTTCAGATTGTTTCCGTTGCTTTCAGAAGGAAGGTTGGCCTAGAGTAGTTGGACGAGCTCTACTAGAAGCAGAAGTCTGATATGGAGTCTGGATAGAGAGGAAGGTCAGAACTTTCAAGCAGTGGAGGGACGTGAGTAGAGAAATGAATCAGGAAGTGGAGTATGGGATTGTTTGAGGGAGCAATTGCAGGGGTCACTAGAAGGGTGAGAACAGAAGAAAAAGAATTCCTTTTACTGGTTTCCTTCCCTGGCTCCAGCCAACATAAAAAATGAAATAATTTATTGGGTTAATTCTCATATTGGTCCTTCTAAGCCTACTTAAACCCATGGGATTTCAAAAACAGGCAGCATTGTCTGACTTACTTAATTGCTTCCTTGTTGGGGAGCTGTCAATTCCAACTGCCAATTCTGCCTGGAGGAAAGGGAAGCCTAAGCCACAGACAGATGGACTCCACTCCAGAAGCAGTGAACCATTGTCCCCGCTCTCCAAGGGCCACCAGGCAGTGGGCGCGGCGAGCTCAAGGATTGGAGGCTGCACAGGCCCAGGCACAAGACCTGTCAAGGGAGGGGGGGGATGCGTGGGCCTCTGGCTGCCCGCCTTCCCTGGCTGTAAGTACTGAGCCCTCCCTGAGGGAAAGGCCCAGAAAACCTTCAATAAGCCTGCCCTGACATTGCTTTCTTATGTGAGAGAAGGAAACCTCTGTTTGTTCAAGCTGTTGTGGTGAGGTTTTCTATCCTTTGCAGATGAAACCCTCTTAACAGTGACAGGCAGATTTCAAATGCTGGGGCCCACATCAGAGTAAAACCCCTCTGGCACTGGAGAGAAAACATGTCAAGTTTATCGAAACTTCTGCGAGCCCAACACCGAGCTTGCTTGCTGGCTCTGTGGAAATACCCAAGGCAGCAGGCCTTGAAGGCCCTCACACCTGAGGATATAATTAATACACACAATATCTCATTATTGAATGCTAGAAAAATCTTTAAGATAATCTAATAGTTTTTGACATTTTCTTTCCCTCCGTGGTATTCTCCCAACAAAACAGCAGACAGAAACTCAGGGTATAAAACATACAATCTGCTTCTTTTTTTTAAATTTTTTTAATTTATTTGTCAGAGAGAGCAAGCGAGCACAGGCAGACAGAAGCAGGCTCCCTGCCGAGCAAGGAGCCCAATATGGGACTCGATCCCAGAATGCTGGGATCATGACCTGAGCCGAAGGCAGCCCCTTAACCAACTGAGCCACCCAGGCGTCCCAACAATCTGCTTCTTTTAAAGAGAATGAGTACCTAGAAACCTACCCAATCTTTTATGATGGATGGTGGAACATTTATGACCTAGCTCTGCATTGGATTTGAGAGGTGAGGAAGCTTGGTCTCCGTGGCCGAGTAGAAGCATCTCATTCTCGGAGAGGCGACAGGCCTGTCACAGTGGCCGAATGATGTCTACAGCTCCAGGACCGTGGTCAGGACTGTATTCTCGCAGGGATCAGAAGGAGTGGGGGAGGACGGGGAGAAGGTTACATGGACTTGCAGCAACAAGATCTGGCATGGGAGCCCAAGGAAAGGGGAACCCAAATGAGCAGAGGCAGCTAAAGCAAGCTTCGTGAAGGAGGACCTGAGTAAGATTATGAAATACAGATAAAGTCAAAATGGATCGGTGGTTCCATTGCCCCCCATCGGATATCAGGCAATATCTCAACACATTTTTGGATGTCACAGTTCAGGAGGGGTGGTGACGGCTAGCGGGTAGGGGTTAAGGATGCTGCTTAAAGGGACGCCTGGGTGGCTCAGTTGGTTGGACAACTGCCTTCGGCTCAGGTCATGATCCCGGAGACCCGGGATCAAGTCCCACATCAGGCTCCCAGCTCCACGGGGAGTCTGCTTCTCCCTCTGACCTTCTCCTCGCTCATGCTCTCTCACTGCCTCTCTCTCAAATAAATAAATAAAATCTTTAAAAAAAAAAAAAGGATGCTGCTTAAAGTTCTGCAATGTACAGAACAGTCCCCACAACCAAGAAATGTCCATCCCAAAATGCCAGAGAATGCCTGGCATAAATGGAGAGAAGGGGAGAGAGGGCCGGGCAGGGGGATGGTGTGAGCCCACGCACAGAGGCAGAATGGGCCACAGGTGACTTGAAAACAGAGACCGCCCTCTTCTCTGCACCCCCAGCACATATCAGTAGCTGCCAGATGAGTAAGTAGTTGTTGGATAAATGAATGAATGCTGGCCATCCTTGACTTCTACCCTGGCTCTTTGGCAGAAAAGTCCTCTGCTCAGAATTTAAAAAAAAAAAAAAAAGTCAGCTTGGGGGGCACCTGGGTGGCTCATCTGGTTGAGCAACCGCCTTCGGCTCAGGTCATGATCCCGGAGTCCCAGGATCGAGTCCCGCATCAGGCTCCCAGCTCCGCAAGGAGTCTGCTTCTCCCTCTAACCTTCTCCCCTCTCATGTTCTCTCTCACTTTTTCTCTCTCTCGCTCTCAAATAAATAAAACCTTTAAAAAAAATGTAAAAGTCCACTTGGTTGATACCTTTTTTCCTGCTCTCTCCTGCCTCACCTTTTTCCTCATCCTAAATGTTTCCAGTAGGTTGCTTCTGTTCCTCACTTACTCATCCTCCTCAACTTATTACGCTCTTACACCCAGCCTCCTCTCAACACTCACCCAACCTGCTATCTGGTGGCATCCGGCGGGGTCTGGGGAGCTGGAGAAGGTGCCAGGCCTTACCACACAGGGCAGGCAGCTTCGGGGTCCGGAAAACTGGGTGTCCATTCTCCGACCTCCCAGCTGTCCCACCTGTAAGTTCACCCGGTACCAGCACGTCCTCAGGATGGACCCTCGGGTCCCAGGGAGTCCCATCCTCTTCTGGAAGACTCTCTCAGGCAATTGATAGGTGCCCTGGGCGCCCAGATCCACTACCCATCTTTCTATGCATATCCCGATGGGAGACATCTCCTTGAAATCTCATGACTTCCCAGGCCTCAAGGCCATCCATTTTATTCATGCAAAGAGCAGCTAGTTGGGGGAGCTGCTCAGGACCACGAACAAAGGCAGGGGCCAGCCCCGGCTGCAAGGTATCTGGTTCTCAGCCAACAACGCGTCCAAGAGACAGCAAAGGATTAAACAACCCTCAGAACGGCCAAGGCCAGGACACTGTCTGCGGCTGCCTCCACCCTGCTGCCCTCTTTTCTGTCCCCGCCCAGCCCCTTCTTTTTTTCTGTCTCTCTCTCTCTCTCTCTACTCCGTATCAAAATACTTTGACAATATTTGCTATCAGTCACTGACCCTTCACTCTACTCTAGCTCCGAGTCTCATCCTATCTCTGGTTCTAGAAGAAAAAGAGAAAAGGTTTGACCTCCACAAAATTCATTCCAGGCTCT
This sequence comes from Mellivora capensis, assembly GCA_004024625.1. NCBI lineage: Eukaryota > Metazoa > Chordata > Mammalia > Carnivora > Mustelidae > Mellivora > Mellivora capensis. The sequence continues at coordinate 42,336 of PISX010008651.1, read as the reverse complement.
AGGGCAGAGCGGGTGGAATTTTGCGCTGCGCTTATGCTGGGGGCGGGGCACTCCTCCCTGGGATTCCTGAGATAAGGGAGCATTATCGGGTCCTTCCGCGAAGCCCAGCTCTGCCTCTTCCAGATCAATTTATCCCCTTCCTCAGAGGGGAGCTATCAGGGGCAAAGGGCTCACGGGGTAGCTTGTTCGGGGGTCACATGACTGAGTGCCAAAAACTGTTCAAATCCAGATGTTCACCCACCCACAAGGGCCCTGGTCGTGACGCTGGTGAGCGCCAGGACAGGGAGTGGCAGCAAAGAGCGGAAAAGGACGCACACACGTGGACATGAGCTCCCGTGCAGAAAGCTGGCATATGTCAGGGGAGGCCTGGAATTTCCTCCTCTGCATGTACCATGAACCCAGATGCAGCAGACCAGGGCAGGGGAGCAGGACCTGCCCCGAAGTCCTGCTCTGCCTCCATCAGAGCCCCTGACGTGAGCCCAACACTGGCCTCTCAGACAATTTAAAGCTAGAAAAGAAAAGCAGGGGCGCCTGGGTGGCTCAGTGGGTTAAAGCCTCTGCCTTCGGCTCAGGTCATGATCCCAGGGTCTTGGGATCGAGCCCGCATTGGCCTCTCTGCTCAGCGGGGAGCCTGCTTCCTCCTCTCTCTTTCTGCCTGCCTCTCTGACTACTTGTGATCTCTGTCTGTCAAATGAATAAATAAAATCTTAGAAAAAAAAAAAAAGGAAGAAGAAGAACAAAAGAGAAGCAGTGACAAGAGTGGCACGGCTTCTCAGGACTTACATCGGAGCAAAAAGAAAGAACCACCCAAAGCCATGAAAGGGACAAAAATCCTTGGGAGACAGTGATCTTTCTTCTCTTTTCCTGTTGAAGCTGGATTTTAAAATAGCGTGGATACATAAATAGGTGTGGAAAACACAGTAAGAGCACATCCAAAAATATTAATATTTTTCTCTGGAGGCAGGGATGACATTATTTTATTATTTTACATTGTTTTATCATTTTTCTCCTTTGGCCATTTCTGGATTTTCACGTTCTTTATCACAAACACACCTAACTTTTATAATTCTATATATGAACATACACAAGGCCTGTACCTATATATGTTTCAAAGTTAATGATGATATATCCAAAAAATGGAAGGAGGAGCTTTAAAAGTGTAGACTGAAATTCTATGAGGACTATAAAAATATCCAAAGTCTGGAATGAACAGCATTTAGGAAAACAGCTAAAGATTCCAAATGGTTGAGTAAAGTTATGCTCAGAGAATTCAGAAAAGCAAGGAAAGAGCAAGTTGGTGCCTAGTGGAGGGGCTGTAATGTTAAAGCAAGAACACAAAGAAAGCAGGACTCACCAACACCTCCTCTCACATCCTTTCCACCAGAGAAGGTTATCATCAAGTTGGAAAAGGCCGAGTAGACACAAAGAATGTAAGTCTAACATGTTCTTTTAATGAAGATTCTCGAATGCAGGTGACTGAATTCATCTGAGCTGATCAAGAGGAGGGAGGGGATTTTGGAGAAGGGGGTGGCTGCTGCCACTCGGGAGGGAGGGCCGGTGCCATCCCCACATGGGAAGAACTATGGCACAAAGGTCTACCACCTAGAAGGCTGGGAGGAGGCCTCGGGGCAGCGGAGGACTTGTGGGTCTCACTACTTCCCTCACTGCTTTGTCCTTTCCCTCACTTCCCCTCCCTCGTGATCTCTGTCATCTCTGCTTGTCTCCTTAGCGTCACTCTTCAGGGACAGTCTGCACGCGGCAGGGGAGATAGCTGTCAGTCAGACCTCCTCTCCCAGAACCCAGCGGCCTCAGGAAAGGATTCCTCTCTTCTGGTCTCTGTAGACCAGTCCCAGGCTCCGGCCATCCTTCAGGCCTCACAGCTGAAACCAACCACTGTCACCAAGACTGTGGGTTCCACAGTCAGCCAGGCCCAAGTCGTGAGCCCAGGCCTGTGGCCAGGTGGGGGACCGCTATCCCCAGGACAGACGAACAGCCTACAGCCACACTCGTTAAGAGAAAAAGACCAGAAAGCTCCCACCTACTCCACCTGAGATTCTGTCCAGGCTCAAATATTTTGCACCCTATTATTTTAAAATAAATGTTCAAAGTATTGTTAGATTCACCAACAACAATCCTTGATGAATTCTAGAAAATAACATACATTCTAAAAGGTGTCATATGTTTTCTTAAGGGAGGCAAGTAGTGTTTTGAAAGACCCACAGAAAAGTCCCCAACACAGAGCCTGAGTCCCCCTGACCTGCTCTTCTCCTTCGCAGGAAAGCAAAGTTGGATTAATGGTTGTCATTGTCTATTGTTCTTAGGTAAGGTCCACCAGGGCCATTGGGCCACTTCCAAGAAATCCGTTGTGTGTCCAGTGAGGGAGGAGAGCACGAGGCACCTGCAGACCTACCGCTCAATGTGCCTTTTGTTTAGAAACCATGTCGGCTTGATTGGTACAAATACATTGATAGAAAACTTGTCTCTCAGGGCTCCAGATAGAAGTAAAAGAAGGTTGTGTTTGGATGTCATCTTGCCCCATGGGACATAATAAAAGAATTCAAAACGTTCTTACCTCTGCCCCTAGGAACACTTAGTCAAAGGACAATGCTAGCCTCGGGTCAGGCCCTGGACAAGCCATTGCCCTTTCCCTCACTGTGGAGTGTGGCTCTTTTTACACCTGAGAGCATTCAGATTGCTGCCCCACCCCACCCCCACGGAGGTGGGAAGGGACCGGGCAGCAACCTCAGGCCTTATAACTTACAAGGAGTAAAGGGAAATGAAACTCCTTGACCCACCTCAAACTCCCGGCTTCTCCAAACTTCCTTGCATTACAACCAAAGAATTAAAAAAGACCTTGCCTGGAAGGCATCCCTGATTCTGGCTAACAGAATAATTCCAGACCTTTTAGTTTCATTTGACTGCCTATAAAATTATAGAATGGTGTGTTGCTTGAGATCCATGATCCAAGAGCTCTTTACTAGAATGCTACAGTCGGGGAGAAAGCATCATTGGTGTTGGACATGGCCCACATAATGCTGAGGTACACTGATCGTCATTTGCAAGAGTTTCTTGTGAGTGCAGGTCTCTTGGGAACCTTGTGGAAAGAAGACAGGTTAGCAGAGTGGGCATTGGGCAATCTGGAATGCTCTGCTCAATTCCCACCATGGAACAAGTCATTTGCTAGTTCCAGTGCATGTCAAGGACTGTGCTAGGCTTGGGGGGCGTAAAGATGAAAGACAATCTAGTGTTCAAAATTATTTCATGGAAGGAATGATAGTCCAAACAAACAGGAGAAAATTAAGTGTAAAGTCTTGCATTCCAGTTACAAAAATTCAAATCATACAATGACTTAGAAGAGAGAGCACCTTCCTGCCCCTTTGCCCAGCCCCCTCCTCAGTCTTCCCCCAAGAAGAAGGAATAGTTATCCTACTGGTGACGTCTCAAGTTGCAAACAATTGTGAAAGCACTTACAGCATCATAATATGCATCTAGAAATGATTACAACATAATAACATGGCAGGATGAGGGAATGGGAAGATGGCATATGCATTGAGGGGACAAGGTTCATAGGAAAAAAAAAAAAACTAACTCTCCCCAAAAATCAAATAGCATTATAAGCATGTTATGTAGAGACGTGGGCAGAAAGAACAAAATAATTTAAAAGGTGAAAGTGGTTAGCTCAGAGGAGTAGGAAAATAGATGGGGTGGGATGGACAGGAAAGGGATGCTGTACTCTTGTAAAAAGCCTGGTTATCCTTGAAAATGATGTACATATTTTAAGATGGGTCAAATTCATCCATTTTTTTAAAAGATTTTTATTTATTTATTTATTTGAGAGAGCGCATGAGCAAGGAGAAAGTCAGAGGGAGAAGCAGACTCCCCGTGGAGCTGGGAGCCCGATGAGGGACTCCATCCCGGGACTCCGGGATCATGACCTGAGCCAAAGGCTGTCGTCCAACCAACTGAGCCACCCAGGTGTCCACATCCATTTTTTTACCTTGATAAAAATTTCAGCCAAATAAAAAACACTTTTGAAATATAATTTGAAATAAATATTCACAGCATAGGAGCAAACTACAGGAACAACCCGAATGTTATCGAGAATAGAGGAAAATGAAGGCGCTACTGCTAATTCATTGAGGTGGATAAATCCTAAAAACAAAATATTAAGCAAAAACAGTGACAGATCATACATACTGCACGATGCCTTTTACGCAAAAGTCAAAACTAATTGTTTTAGGATATGTGCAAAGGTGTACGTACACATACCTACATAGAAGTGAGGGAATGGGGGCACTTGGGTGGCTCGGTCTGACTTGATTTTGGCTCAGGTCATGATCTCAGGGTTTTGAGACCTGAGCCCCTTGTCCAGCCCGCCATTAGACTCCACACTTAGTGGGGAGCCTGCTTGAGATTCTCTCTCTCCTTCTCCCTCTCCCTCTGCCCCTCCCCCACTCAAATAAATATATATATATATTTTTTTAAGTGAGGGAATGATTAATAGGAAACTCAGGGCAGTCATTATCTCTGGCAGGGGGGGGACAAGGCTGTGAGCAAGGAGCTTCAGAGTTAACTAGTTATTTTTTGTTCCTGAACTAGGTGGTGGTATCCGTGTGTGTGTGTGTGTGTGTGTGTGTCTAACCCTCATATACTTTTGTCATCTTTTGTATGTGCTTTGGTTATTTAGTGCTTCATAACAAGCTATCCCAAAATTAGTGGCTTAAAAAAAGACTTATTGTTTCTTATGATTATGCTTCCAGCTGGGCTCAGCCAGGGGTTTCTTCTCATTGTGGTGGTGGCGGGAGTTGGACATGGGACTTCACTCACCTGGAAACATGGCGGGGGCTGGGGCACCTACCACAGCCTCACTTACATGTCTGCCCCCTCAGCTGGAATGGCCAGAAAAGCTGCGCGCAGATGAGGACCCTTATGTCTACACGGCTTCTGTACATGCTATGGTCCGACCCAAGCCCCTTTATTTTTTTTAAGATTTATTTATTTATTTGAGAGAGGGAGAGAGGCTGAGCACAGACAGGGGGAAGACAGGAAGGGAGAGAAGAAGAGAAACTCAAGCAGACTCCCCCACTGAGCACAGAGTCTGATGCAGGGCTTGATCTTACAACCCATGAGATCATGACCTGAGCCAAAACCAAGAGTCAGGCACTCAGCCAACAGAGCCACCCAGGCGTTCTGGCCCAAACCCCTTTAAATGGCAGCTGGCTTCCAAGAGTACAAAAGCAGAAGCTGAAAGATGTCTTAAGATCTCGGGTTGGAAGCCACAGTGTGTCAATTCCACCATACTGTGTGGGTAAAAGCAAAGTCATATGACCCGCCCAGAGTCAAGGAAAAGAGGAATCGATCCCATCTCTTTCTAGAGAGAGTAGCTGAATAGTGCTGGAAGGGCTGGCAGTCATCTTTGAAGACAAGAGATCACAGTAATATCTCAGAGGATCTCCTGACGAGCATGTTTTTGAAAAGTAAATTTAACAAGAAAGGCACAAGACCTATGGAGGGAACCTTAAAACAAATTAAGAGTTGATTTCATAAAAATACCAATTCTGTGTCAGTCAATATATAAAATTCATGCAATTCCATTTTGAATACTATTATATTTTAATTGGGTAATTAAAAATTATTCAGATGATAAAGTCTACAAGCCAGGAAGACAGTCCTACCCAGAAACCAAATTTTCTAGCTCCTTTACCTTGTACTTCCTGGCCTCTATAACTTTGAGAAATGACAGTCGTGTGAGCCCCCCAGTCGATGGTACTCTGTTATGGCAGCTCCAGCAAGCTAAAACACAGTATATATGAGATAAGTTCAGAAAACACCCTCTTAATCGGGTTTAAGAACCTAAAAGCTGTAAAAGAAAAGATAGGTATATTTGGTCATGAAAAATTACAAAGAAAACAAAAGTCCTTTGAACTGTAAAATATCCTCTAAACAAACAACAGTAAAGCAATCCCCGAAGGAAAGATATTTGTAATGCAGATGGCACAAAGTTAATACTTAAAACACACAAACAGCACGTGCAAGTGTGGTAAGAAAAAGACAATAATTGCAAAGAAACATGGACAAATCAAACTAGAAAAAAATCCAGAGTTGCAAGTTCAGAGAGCCAGTAAACATAAGATGCTCAAACATAAGATCCTCAAATTCACTAGCAGGCATGGAAATAAATGTTACATAGCAACAAAATATTACTTTATGCCCTTCTGAAGGGCAAAAAAAAAAAAAAAAAAGAAAGAAAAAGCTGTAACTCCTGTTGCTGGTGTGGATGGAAAGAAACCGTCCTGTGTTGTTGGGATACTGGGCGGCTCAGGTCATGATCCCAGGGTTCTGGGATCAAGTCCAAATCAGGCTCCCGGCTCAGCAGGAGCCTGCTTCTCCCTCTACCTGCCGCTCCCCCTGCTTGTGATCTCTCTTTATATCTGACAAATAAATAAATAAAATCTTTTAAAAATATAACACAATCATTTTAGACAGCCATCTAATGCTATCGCTAAAATTCCAAATGCCTATAACTTTTGACCTTGCAATCCGCCTACTGGAAATCCATCCTATAGAAATAAAATCACTAGGACACATGTATGAGAGCATTTGTGACAGCAGGGCTTACAGTGAGGGGGAAAAATGGAAACAAATGGCATTACCATTAATAGGGGAATAGCTAAATAAATTTGGGTAGAAGCACATCATGAATATTGTGCTGCTATTTAACAGAATAAATTAGACATGTAACAGATGGGTTAAAAGGGTCTCAGGGAAGCATGGTAGGATAAAAAAAAGTAAGTAAAAAAAGTTAGGAGGTCTTAACTTGATTCATTTTAACAAATGAATCACCAAATATTGCTGTCCATGAAATATTTGTGTTCACATGTACATATAGGGTATGCACACCTACCTGAACATGCACGCATGGGGGGCATTTGATAACATGAAGGACGGTGGCAGGAGGGACAGTGGTTGTGAACCTTGGCTTACACAACTGGGGCAGGACACGCCGTAGAAGGAGAAATGGAGGGAAGGGAGAAGGAAGAGTAAACCAAAAAGAAAAAATTGTGCACGGATGAGGATATAAATAATATTTTTTCAGCTATTAAATTTGTGTTTGCAGGAGGTTACATGTCCAAGGATATTAAATTAAGAGTGAGGTGTTGTTGTTTTTTTTTTTTTCCGAGGCAGTAGAGCAGCTATACCGCCTCTCCTCAGGGAAACGTGATCCCTGGTCCCCGGCAGCCTGGACCTTGGAACTGGACAGAAGCAGTGGTTTGGAAAGTCTCCATCCACCTGCATTAAAATTAAGACAAGATATGGCAGAACAAAAACCGCTATGAGCTACCACTTCACACCTATTAGAATGGCTGTTGTCCAAAAGACAAGAGATATCCAGACTTGGCAAGGATGCAGAGAAAAGGGAATCCCCATGCACTGTTCGTGGGAGTATAGTTTTATAGAACGTAGGTCCTTTAAAAAACCGGTTGGAGGGGCGCCTGGGTGACTCAGTCATTAAGTGTCTGCCTTCAGCTCAGGTCATGATCCCAGGGTCCTGGGATCGAGCCTTGCATCGGGCTGCCTGCTCAGCAGGAAGCCTGCTTCTCCCTCTCCCACTCCCCCTGCTTGTGTTCCCTCTCTCACTATGTCTCTGTCAAAAAAAAAAATAAATAAACCCTTTTTTAAAAAAACCAGAAGGGGTTTTCTCAAAAAACTAAAACTAGAACTATCATATGATCCAGCAATTCCACTTCTGAGTATATATCTGAAGGAAAGAAAATCTCTATCTTGAAGAGATAACTACCCCCATGTTCATTGCAGCATTATTCCCAATAGCCCGGGAGCTCCTGGGTGGCTCAGTCTGTCAAGCATTTGGCTCTTGATTTTGGCTCAGGTCATGATCTCAAGGTTGTGAAAATGAGCCCTGTGTCCAGTTCTATGCTTAGCACAGAGTCTGTTTGCCCACTCCCATCCTCAGCTCTGGGGTGGACCTTGAGGGAAGGTAAATTGTTGGGTAAGGATGCCTTTGGCCTCTGGCATGTCACCCTCCAGTGTTCACTCTCTTCTGCCCCATTCACTCCTGTCTTGGCTCCCATTCCCATAATCTCCCCTCTCTTCCTCCCCCACGCCCAGTCTCTCTCACAAATAAATACATTAATTAAATAAATCTATTCCCAATAGCCCAACACATGGCAACAATCTAAGTGTCCATCACTGGAGGAATGGATAAAGAAAATGTGGTTTATATATAATCGAAAATGTAATATATAGATATGGATATAATGGAATATTATTCAGCCATAAAAAAGGAAATCCTGCCCTTTTCGACAACATGGATGAAACTCAAGGGCATTATGCTAAGTGAAATGAATCAGACAAAGAATGACAAATACCATGAAATCTCACTTATACATGGAATTTGAAAAAAAACAAATTCAGAAACATTAAGACGATCAGTGGTTGCCTGTGTTAGGGGTGCCAATGGGGTGAATGTGGTCAAATGGCCCAAGCTTGCAGTTAGAAGATGAGTAAATTCTAAGGATATAATGTACAGCATAGTGACTACAGTTAACAAAATACTATACTGTGTAGTTGAAAGTTGCTAGGAGAATAGATTGGAAAATTTTTCAGCACCAAAAAAAAAAAAAAAAAGAAAGAAAGAAAGAAAAAAAAGTTACTATGTAAAGTGATGGAGGTGTCAATTAACCTTACTGTGGGATTCCTGGGTGGCTCAGCAGGCTAGGTGTCTGCCTTCAGCTCAGGTCATGATCTTCTGGTCCTGAGATCAAGCCCCACATCAGGCTTCCTGCTCAATAGGGAGACTGCTTCTCCCTCTTGGTTCCTCTGCCCCTCCCTACTGCTTGTTCTCTTGCTCTCTCTCAAATAAATAAACAAAGTCTTTAAAAAAAAAAAAAGATGAAAAAACTTAACCTTATTGTGATCATCATTTTGCAAAAAATACATCTATCAAATCACCACCTTGTACACCTTAAACTTAGATGATATGTCAATATATCAATTAGATCTCAGAGCTAGAAAATAAAAATGAATTATGAGATCTGTCCTTCCAGGGACACAGCCCTGAGCAGACAGCCCCTGGCACCGGTCAGCCTCGGTCTCAGCAGCAGATGACCCAGGCGGTGAGGCCAAAACCAAAGTCAGAGCAACCCCCCCACACACTCACCCTGACTCCCAAGCCCTTCGGAAGGGTCACGTGCTCTGCCCCCCACCTTGGCCCCCTGTGGTGGGCAGCTCCAGCAGGCCATCAGTGGCCAGACAATCTGGGTCTACCCCCTCTCTGTCTCTCACTTATGTGCCCCTGGAAGGATTCCTTCTCTTCTCTGAGCCCGTTTTCTCATCTATAAAATGGGAATGTCACTATCTCTCAGGGTTGCTGTGAGGATTAGACTACATATACAGAACACTCAGAACAAAGTTGGCCTTCACCAAGGAATTGTTGATTCTCGAGGGACAGTCAGTATTGTCATTATTTGGGGGACAGGCTCAGGGGACTGGCCATCATGGGGATCAGGGTGCATAACTTTCCTTGTGATCAAAACAACGCAAAGATTTTTCTAGCTTGCAAGGGTCCTTTCTGAATAACCCGGATGCCCATCCAAGACTGGTAGGAATGTGAACGGATACAGGCTTTGACAAAGTCAGGAGAGGGAATAGAGTAACCGACTTAAGGATGGGCCTGAAGGTCATAATGGGGCTGAAGGACTGGAGGCTGGAAAAGACTCAGCCTGCCTAGGATTAAGGGAAACCAGTCCTTCCGGTCGTCCCACTCCTGGAATCTGTCCTAAAGGCTTGTGCACCAACATGTTCTTTTCAGATTCATTTATAATAACCTAAAAGTGGAAACACCTTGCATGTCCGAAAAAATAGGCCCACTGTTAAGTAAAATAGGCATATGCTTTTGACAGGAAGTCATGCAGACATTTAAAATGATGCTTACAGAAATTTCATGACACAGGACAACCCTACTGGTATAAGATTAAGTTCTAAAAGGAGTGGAGAATGGAGGATATCCTCTTTGATCTCATATATAAAGAACGGATGCAAAAGGAGGGGGACTGGAAGGAAAAAATGCCAATGTCACCAATGGGTAGTACAGCTCTGAGTGATTTCCTACAATTCCTTCATCATTTTCTGTATTATTCAAAATGTCTACGAGGGGCACACAGCACCATGCTGGCTGGGGAGGAAGAGCTAAAAAGTAAAAGTAAAAACAAAAGCTGGTGAGATCGTTTGCAGAGCAACAGATGCATGGTGGTCATTGGAGGTCCCATCACTTGACAAACGTCCAAGGTGGTCCCCCTCTGATCTTGGAGCTTCCCCCTCCTCTGCTACACTTTCTGCCGGCGGGCGGGCAAGAGAAAGATGAGTCCCTTCTTCCCGGTGGCTCAGGAACTGGGACCTCTGACATCCCAGAGCAGGGAGATCTGGGGCCGAGGACAGGTGGGATGCAAGCTGAAACCAAACCCCTTCAGAGCCACACCTGAGCCCCCTGCTCTGACCAGGGAAAGTCTCTGGGAAGGGCCAGTGCTGACAGTTCTTGGGAAGGAGGGGAAATTGGTTGCGGGGAAATCAGAAAAAATTTGTATTGAGCCTAAATAGATTCCAAAGCATCATCCTCTTATTTTTTTAAGTTTGATGGAGGGTGTTGGTGAGCACAAACTTGATAGTTAATGAACTAGAGATCCAAGCAGAGGACCTTTCCAAATGGGGGAAGGGGGACAGGGACAAGGGGTCACCGAGGTGAGTAGAATCAGCAACACAGAACTGGTGACATTGGTCCTCCACCCCCTCTACCATCCCCTTCCCCTCCTTCAACCCCTCCTCCTCCCCTTCTCCCACTGTTTTAAGCCATCTAGAGTCCCACCCCCAGGAGGAACAAGCCAGTGAGAAGAGCTGCATGTTTCCTTCCTCAGCCCAGTGAGAGGTGGTTTTTGATGTCTGACCCCAGAGGAGGATTTGGCCCCCATTGCCCTTCTAAGCTCTCCTGGGAGGTGAGGGCAATGCCCACTGCAGAGAGAGCTGCATTTTCTCACCATGCCGTGGGGTCCTCTGGGCACTGCCCACTCCCACCCTCAGCTCTGGGGTGGACCTTGAGGAAAGGTAAATCGGGTGGGTGAGGATGCCTTTGGGCTCTGGCATGTCACCCTCCAGTGTCCACTCCGTTCTGCCCCAACCACTCCTGTCTTGGCTCCCATTCCCATAACCTCCCCTCTGGTGAGGGCTGATAAGCTAGAGAGGCCCATCCCTGGAGATTCATGGCAACCAAACAGTCCTTCATTTAATTTATTTTTTTTAAGATTTTATTTATTTATTTGACAGAGAGAGAGAGAGATCACAAGTAGGCAGAGAGGCAGGCAGAGAGAGAGGGGGAAGCAGGCTCCCTGCTGAGCAGAAAGCCCCATACGGGGCTCGATCCCAGGACCCTGAGATAATGACCTGAGCTGAAGGCAGAGGCTTTAACCCACTGAGCCACCAGGCACCCCCCCAAACAGTTCTTTAAGCACATCTAATCTGTGGCCATCATTTTATAGAGGAGAAAAGAGAAATTACTTTATGGATCCCTTCCAACAGTCCCAAAGCTCCCAAGCCACAGAAGACCAAAGCTACAACAAATGCTGGTACCAATCTGTGAGACTCAACTCCTTCCTAACTATCCCCAAACATCCAACCCCCTCCCCTCAGTGCTCACAGAAAGGAGGAAGGGGTGACTAAACAGGGCCCAGTTGTGCCTACAGCCTCTGACTTGTCCCCATGGCCCTAGCACCTCCCTCACCTTCCACCCCCAGCTCTGCGTGACCGAATGACTTCATACAAACTGCATTTATTTACTAATTTCTAATCACATCCTAGGATCTCTTGCCTTCTTGACGGTAAATAAAAAGGAACAGAAGATGCCTCCTAATGACCTGGAAAATCAAGTTCATACCTTTCCCAAATCAGAATCCATTTGTTCTAAATCTAGTCAAGTCAGAGGCAACCATTAGCAGAAGACCCACCCACTTGGCCATTTCCTCCTGTGTCTGAAGTCACAGTGAGTCACCCCAAAGCCTGGCTCACCCCAAGATGAGTCAGTATCTCCTGTTTGCCTACATGGTCATTACTTTCTCTTCAGGGGAAAAAAAAAAAAGGACAAGCACTGACAAAAGTTATCCTTCAAAAAAGATCACCCAGTCTTACACAGTGTCTAAACCCCCGCTGTTTCAGACACTTCTTAGGGCAAGGATCCTTTCTAGAATATCTGATGAAGCTAGATCGGCATTGTATTGTATATCTCAGTGGTGAAGAGTCCAGTTTCTGGACTGAGTTCCACCTCTGGTATGGATGAGGAAGCTCGTAGCCTACCAACCTTCCTGAAGATAACAACTATCAGCTCCAGACCAAAAAAACAAAAAACAGCACCCTGAAGGCTGATAGTCATGGACAGTGTGCAGGAGCTACAGATTCTAGAATAAAGCTGATACTTGAAAGAATGAGACAGTGTGAGGTAAGTACCCTGGTTTTATGACTCTCAGCCTGGGGCACGCTGTAGTCAGTGTCCTGAGGGGTAACTAAGACTGATAGAGAGACACCCCACATCATTTTTGGTCTGAAGAACCAGAACTAGGGGTGACCAGAATTGGGAGGGGGTAACCATAGCTTCTGGAAAGTAAAGAGGAATCTGGGAAAGGAGAGGGACAGAGAGAAAAAGTCTCAAGTTTCACGTGTAGACTCTGCTCAAATTTCTGCCTGACCCCTAGTGACCTGTATGTAGGCCAGACTATATGCAGCCCAGCTAAGGATAAGACAGCTGAACTAAGATTTGAAGTGTCATCCTAAAAACACAGTTTGCGTGTGAGTCCAATTAATTATTTGCTAAAGCATAAATTCAAACCTTTTTGAAAGAATACAGCAGATCTTTGGGGCACCTGGGTGTCTCAGTGGGTTAAAGCCTCTGTCTTCAGCTCAGGTCATGATACCAGGGTCCTGGGATCAAGCCCCACATCGGGCTCTCTGCTCAGCACGGAGCCTGCTTCCCCTCCTCTCTCTCTGCCTGCCTCTCTGTCTGCTTGTGATCTCCGTCTGTCAAATAAATAAATAAATTTTAAAAAAGAAGAAGAAGAAGAAGAAGGAGAAGGAGAAGAAAAGAAAGAATACAGCAGATCTAGGCTCTACAACCTAACAATCACACAATCTGGAATACAATCCCAAAATCTCTTGACATATGAAGAAAATGTGACCCATGCCAAAGATGAAAGACATAAAACAAAAACCAAGCTCAAGACAATGCAGATGTTGAAATGGGAAGAAAATGATTTTAGAGCAGCAACTTTGACTATGCTAAATGATGGAAAGGAACATGATGAGGTAATGATGAAAAGATAGTGCTAACAGATAAAAAACGCTACCAGAAAAAAGAATGAAATGCAAATTCTATAACTGAAAAATGTACTACCTAAAATTTTTAAAAATTAATTGGATAGGCTCAACAGAATGGAGAAAACAGCAGAAAGAATCAGTGGATCTAAAGAGAATTCAACATAAAACATACAACCTGAAGAATACAGAGAAAAACAGTAGAGCCCAGAGGATAACATCGGAAGATCTAACATACGCACAATTGGAGTCCTAGAAGGAAAAGAGAGATGAGTGGGATAGAAAAAAAAAAATATTTGAAGACACAATGACCAAAAACTCCCCAAACTTGGGAAAACAAATGTATTTACACACTTGAGAGGTTCGGCAAGTCTCAAGCAGGTTAAATAAAAGAAAACCATGCCTAAGCACCTTAGAGTCAAACTTCTGAAAACAGGGGCGCCTGGGTGGCTCAGTGGGTTAAAGCCTCTGCTTTCGGCTCGGGTCATGGTCCCAGGGTCCTGGGATAGAGCCCCATGTCGGGCTCTCTGCTCCGCGGAGAGCCTGCTTCCTCCTCTCTCTCCCTGCCTGCCTCTCTCACCTATTTGTAATCTCTGTCTGTCAAATAAATAAATAAAATCTTTAAAAAAAAAAAAAAACTTCTGAAAACCAATAGTAGAGAGATAATCCCGAAAGGGTGTAGAGAAAGGCAATGTCTTACGAAGAAGACAACAGTAATTCAGATAACTGGCTTCAGAGGTAATGGAGACCAGAAGACAATAGGTCAACATCTTGGAGGGCCAAAAGAAAAAAAGAAAAAATCTAGCCCAAAATTTTATATCCAGGAAAAAAAATATTTATGAAGTATGAAGGCAAAATAAAGATTTTTCAGGTAAAGGAAAACTAAAAGAATTTGTCACCAGCAGACCTGCACTATAGAAATGCTAAAGGAAATTCTTCAGGCTGAAGAGAAATGAGACCAAATGAAGATAAGAATCTTTAGGAAGGAATGAAGAGCATCCATTTATACGGTAAATAGAAAAGACTGGTTTTTCCATCTTAACTTCTTTCAAACGTATAAGACTATTCCAAACAAAAATTATAACACTGTCTTGTATTTGTAGCCAACATACATGTCAGATGTCAGATAAAGGAAATAGTCTATGTCAGGTCTATATTCCACAGGGGGGCGGAGATCAGTGGACCAATATGGTTGCAAGGGTTCTATATTTATGTGAAGGGCGATATTTAATTAGACTGGGAAAGTTAAGACACTGTGTGTTGTGATTGTTAGAGAGTCCCAGGGGTGAGGGAATACAATGATATATAGCAAAACTACCAACATGGCAATTAAAATGGAATTCTAAAAAAGTTCAAATAATATTTTTTTAAAAGATTTTTATTTATTTATTTGACAGACAGAGATCACAAGTAGGCAGAAAGGCAGGCAGAGAGAGAGAGGGGGAAGCAGGCTTCCTGCGGAGCAAAGAGCCCGATGTGGGGCTGGATCCCAGGATGCTGGGATCATGACCTGAGCCGAAGGCGGGGGCTTTAACCCACTGAGCCACCCAGGCGCCCCTCAAATAATAATTTTTAAGCGGCAGCTGGTTTCCCCCGGAGTGCATGATCTAAGAGAGTGAGAAGGAGGCCACAGTGACTTTAAAGACTCAGTTTCAGAAGTCATGGTATCACCTTTGCCACATTCTTCTTGTTAGATACATGTCACTAAGCCCAGCCACAGAGGAATTGGGCTTTGCCATTGAGGGGAAGACTATACTTCTTGACATATATTAAAATCATCTCAACTCCCCAGATGCAGTCGCCTTTAATTTTCGACTGAGTCTTTCCAGAAATTATCTACACCTGTGAATGCTGACAGCCCTTTCTCCTTAACATAGCTAAGACCTCACTCTAAGACCTCACTATCTATATTTATCATTCTACACCTTTCTCTTTCCTTTTGATAGTGTATCTTGAGAACCTTCCTAAATCAGCACACGGAGATCTATCTCATCGGTTAAATAGATTCAAAGCATCCAGACGATGGGACGTCTACAGTACTTAATCAGCCCCTGCTGATGGTCCTACCAGCTGTTTACTGTAACAAAACAATGCTGCAAGGAAGACTATAGTATATATATTTTTGCCAGCTTAAGCAAAAAATAAAGTTCTAGAAAATAAAGTTCTTGGAGTAGACTTGCTGGAAGAGATGATATACACATTTGCAATCCTGATTATGTCAATTTGTCTTCCAGAATCATGACTGGTTGATACATTCGTCTGTGCTGCTGAGAGCCCATCTCCCTATGCTCAGTAATGTGAGGTTTTAATGTAGCTTTTAAATGTTGCCCACCTGAGGGGCGCCTGGGTGGCTCAGTGGGCTAAGCCTCTGCCTTCAGCTCAGGTCATGTTCCCAGGGTCCTGGGGTTGAGCCCCGCACTGGGCTGTCTACTCAGCAGTGAGCCTGCTTCCTCCCACTCTCTCTGCCTGCCTCTGTGCCTACTTGTGATCTCTCTGTCAAATAAATAAAATCTTTATAAAAATGTAAATAAATAAATAAACATTGCCCACCTGAGAGGTCCAACAAGGTACTTCAGTGTGGAGTTGATTTGCTGTTTTTTTTTTAAAGATTTTATTTATTTATTTGACAGAGATCACAAGTAGGCAGAGAGGCAGGCAGGGAGAGAGAGGAGGAAGCAGGCTCCCTGCTGAGCAGAGAGCCCGATTCGGGGCTCGATTCCAGGACCCTGGGATCATGACCTGAGCTGAAGGCAGAGGCTTTAACCCACTGAGCCGCCCAGGTGTCCCTGATTTGCTGTTTTAAAATCAGCATTAAGTTTATCGGTCATTTTTATTTCTTTTCTATGAACTATCCTATACCTTATTAATGGGTGAAACAAAGGAAACACATCTTCATCTAGCATATAGGCTGCGAATGTTTTCACTCACTTTGTCATTTGCCTTGTGCCTTTTTCCCCCCATACAAATTGTTTAAGTTTTGAACTAGTTAAATTTAAAGTGAATTTCTTATACGGTCAAATGTATCAACATTTCATTTTATGATTTCTGGCGTTTTTTTTCTCCCCAAAGTTAGAAAAATCTCCACTTCATGGTTCATTTTAAAATTCATTCATGCCCTTCGGGCACTCAGTCAGTTAAGAGTCTGCCTTTGGCTCAGGTCCTGATTCCAGGGTCCTGGGATGGAGCCCTGCATTGGGCTCCCTACTCCATGGAGGGCCTGCTTCTCCCTCTTCCTCTGCCTATTTCTCCCTCTCCCTCTGCCTGCCACTCTCCCTGCTTGTGTCCTCTCTCTCTCAAATAAAATAAAAATCTTTAAAAGTCATTCATGCCCTCTACTAGCACTTTTATGGTTTTAACATTTACTTTCAAGTAATCGTACCATCTGGAATATAGATTAAAAAGCAAGGACAAAAAAAAAAAAAAAAAGCAAGGACAATATGTAGCTTTATTTTTTTATCCCAATGACAGTTTTTCCCAGCATCAGTTATTAAAGAATCCATTTCTCTCCATTGATTTGAAATGCCTTCTTCTCAGATGTGCTATGCTCCCTCTGTTTTGCAGACTGTTTATGAACTCTGCTTTGTTTCATCGACCGGCAACTCCTCTCTGAGGAAGGGCAGCTTTGAAGCATAGAGAGGGGAAAGGTCTGGATCTTTGGAGCTCATAGCCAGGGAAGAAGCACAGCTGGGTAGGGGTGTGGGGGCAAGGGGTGCTGTCTGAGCAGCTTGGGAGGGAGAGAGGATTTGGGGAGCACAGTAAAGCGATCAATGTCTCAATCATATAAATTACATAATGGTGTTTTTAAAAGCAATTGCCCTGCTTCCCAAAGCAACTAAAGTCATGAGCACTTGTCCAGGTCCTCAGAAAACCTGCCTTCAAGAACAAGAGATGAGTTTGCTAATTCGCTAGCCAAACAGCTCCTGAGTTCTTAAAATCACTGTCACCTCTGATAGGTATCTATTTTCTGCAGCTCTCTCCCATCTGACTCTTGAATTCTTACTGATTTTTATCAGAATCTGAATCTGTGCATATTCCAAACAAGGGGACCCCCAAGATAACAAGACGATCCTGCCCTTTTCTGAAGATGAGTGGCCTTCTTACTAGGCGCAGGCACCGGGTGTGGTCTCTGGTAAAGCTCGCCCCGGCGGCCTTTCTGCGGCAGCACGAGGAGGCCACCATTATCCATGCTGTACGGAGAAAGTAATTCTTGCCCAAAGTCACAAGTAGTGAGTGGCAAGGCTGGACGTCAGCATAGCGCCATCTGACGCAGAAGGTTGGCCTTGCCAGGGGGGACGACGCGGCCTTCCCATGCGATCTGTAGTGTAGAGAGGCAAGTGACACAGAGAGATTTAAAAACTGGGGTTCCCAGAGAAGAGGAAATGGGAAGAAGACGAGGAAAGGAACAATCAGCCCCATCTTCTTTCAAAACTAGCAAGAGGGCGTGGCCTTGTTTACCCCAGAAGAGAATAACTTGGGAAACCCTGAGTTGTCTGTCCTTTCCCAGCCGAAGTGGTGTGAACTGCTATCCCACTGGACTGCCCTCAGCCTCAGACTCCTCTGGCATGTCTCAGGGGGAATGCCCTTCTCTCTGGATGCCTCTCAATGGAGATCTGATTTGACCTCCTGGGCTTCCTGGCTACCCGAGCCTTGCAGCCAGCCCTGTCTGTGAACTGTGGGCATTATTTTACCAGGGCATGGAATCAGCAGGTGCAAGGAGAAAACCCTATCAGTCTATAACCCTGTGGCCTCCAACTGGAAATTCCTGCAAGTTCCTCCTGCCATTGCTCCTTGCGGCTACATTTCTAACCACTGCCACTCCTGAGGTTTACACCCTAGTTCCACTGACCTAGGCCAGCTGGTGTACGGGGTTCACTTTCACCAGATTAAACCTGATTAAGAGTGTCAGGTGACAGAGAAGGGCCCAAAGTACCTCAGAAACAATCCTGGTTTCATGTTCCTACATATTGATACGGGGTGACCACATACAGTTGTGCAGGTTGTATATTGCACAACATTCCTGGGCATATAATCACATGCCCCCTGATTTGTACTCTCCATGTTTCCTGAGTTACACGGACACTGGTGTGAATGTACAGCTCACCCTCAGAGGCTTGTACACATACATCCCAATCCTCTCAGATGGTGACTCCCAGAAAAACTGAGGCAAAGGAACTCAAAAGGAAAGAGCAATATTCTGCTTTTGATAACTGGGAAGATGAACACCTTCTCCCACCCTCCACTCTCCCTCTGCCCCAGAATGCATATGTAGATCCATAAAGCCTTTGAAAGACTCTGCCAAGAAATGCATAGTGCTGGCTGCTTCTAGAAGAGTGACCACATGTCTGATTGGCCCAGGACAAGTTTATGACCATTGTACTGGTGGTCCCAACAGTCCAGCACTTGTCCCAGACAAATGTGCCCCGGTTTGGATAGTAAATTATAGTCAGCCTAGTGAAAAGTGACAAATGGGCAGCCCAGAGATATTGGGGAAAGGCGTCATCAGCTTATTGACCAATAACACAAACAGAAAGAATCATTTAATTGAGCAACCACTATATATATATACACATATATCAATATGCCTATGTTATATGCACGTATGTATATGTTTTTATATGTGAATGCATCTGTGTAACATGTGTGTATCCCTACACATATGTAGCCACTATCTACTGAATGTTAGACACTCTGCAACCTGCCAGCCCCTCCACTAAGAGCTCTATGGGCTCTGCTTCTATCTGTATATACACTTATTTATCAGAGAGAGAGCACGCATGAATGGGGGAGGGGCAGAGGGAGAAGCAGACTCCTTGCTGAGCAGGTAGCCTGAAATAGGTCTCGATCCTGGAACTCCGGGATCATGACCTGAGCTGAAGGCAGATGCTTAACCGACTGAGCTTCCCAGGTGCCTGTTTATACACTTTAAAACCAAGATTTTATTCTGACACCTCCAATTCCAATCCTGTGTAACAAGGGTCCTTCTAGCCTTTTCCCTTTCTTTAACTGTAGCTTTTTTTTTTCCAGCAGAGAAATCTGACTCATTGTCTACATCTTATCTGCTTATCTGCTCCTGTACACATACAGAGTTTTAGAATCTCTAGCTCTATCCTTGTGAGAAATAAATTTGCTAACTACAGTGCAGTGATCGTGCACAGTGTTTTGTCTTTACCCGGGCATTCCGTCAAAACGTTGTTTTCCAGAGAAACTTAAGGCTAGTCCTGTATTCTTTCCTGTGGGCTAAGTTATTCATTTTTTTTAAAGATTTTTATTTATTTGACAGACAGATCACAAGTAGGCAGGGAGAGAGGGGGAAGCAGGCTCCCCGCCGTGCAGAGAGCCCAATGCGGGGCTCGATCCCAGGACCCTGAGATCATGACCTGAGCCAAAGGCAGAGGCCTAACCCACTGAGGCATCCAGGCGCCCCAAGGGCTAAGTTATTCTTTTGTAATACACTCAGTTGTTATCTTTTGTATTCTGTTTGAGGTTCTCCCCATATC
Source organism: Mellivora capensis (assembly GCA_004024625.1). Taxonomy (NCBI): domain Eukaryota; kingdom Metazoa; phylum Chordata; class Mammalia; order Carnivora; family Mustelidae; genus Mellivora; species Mellivora capensis. The sequence goes on along the minus strand of PISX010008651.1, from coordinate 22,471 downwards.
CTGGTTAATTTCTTTTAATTACATATGTAAAACTCATCCTTTGTAGTGTATAATTCTTTGCATTTGCATTTGCAATTTGACAAATTTGCACGTGTTCACTGCCCCAGGCATGATACGGGACAGTTCCATCCCCCCAAATTCCCTCCTGCTGCTCCACTGTAGTCAATTCCTACGTCATCCCCTACCTGGGTAATTAACACTGATCTCTTTTCCGTCCCTGTGGTTTTTGCCTGTTCCATGAACGGAATCATACCAGATGCACCCTTTTGGGCCTGCCTTCTTTTACCAAGCAAAATGCATTTAGTTCATCCATGCTATTGTGTAAAGCAGTGGTTTCTTCCTGGCTGTCCAGGCCTAACACTCTGCTGTGTGCCTTTAGGACAGGTTGTCACTCACTGCGAGGGGCATCTGGCTGTTTCCAGTTTAGAGTGAGTATGAAGACACGTGCTATAAACATTCTCATACGGACTTTTTGAAAACATAAATTTTTATTTCACAGGGTTAAGACCTAGGAGTGGATTACAGGGCTGCATGGTAAGAACTTCTTAACTTTTCTAACTTGCCAAAGTTCACAGTACCAGTTTGCATTCCCAACAGCAATACATGCCAGGTCAGAGGTCCTGTGACTCTTCAGTACCCATATTATCAGTATCCTTTATTTTCGCCATTCTACCGGGTGTGGAGCAGTATCTCATTGTAAATTTAATTTGCATTTCCTTAATGACTAAGGGTGTTGAGTGTGTTTTCATCAGCTTATTGGCCATCCATCATATATCTTCGTTGGTGAAGTGTCTGTTCGAATCTGAATTTTTTTTTAATTATTCTTTTCTTATTGTTGGTTTTTAAGAGTTCTTTGTATATTCTGGATACAGATCCTCTGTCAGAGATGAGATTTGCTGGTATTTGCTCCCAGTCTGGGGCCTGTCTTTGCACTCTGTTAACAGTGTCTTTTGGAGAGTCAATGTTTTTAATTTTAACAAAATCCAGTTTATCATCTTTTTAATTAATACTCTTTGCTTAACCTAAGCTTACAAAGATTTTTTTCCTTGTTTTCCCCTAGAAATTTTATAGTTTTACATTTTACATTTTGGTCTATTCTGTATTTTTGGTTAATTTTTGTTTAAGGTGTGATTTGTGGGTCAAGGTCCTTTTTTTAATATTTATTTATCTATTGGGTATAGGGACATCTAATTGTTCCAAAACCATTTGTTGAAAAGATTGTGCTCTCTCCATCAAATTGCCTTTGGACTTCTTCTTTTTTTTTTTTTTAAGATTTTATTTATTTATTTGACAGAGACAGTGAGAGAGGGAACACAAACGGGGGGAGTGGGAGAGGGAGAAGCAGGCTTCCCACCGAGCAGAAAGCCCAATATCAGGTGCAACCCCAGGACGCTGGGAACATGAACCGAACTGAAGGCAAATGCCCAACGACTGAGCCACCCAGGCACCCCTGCCTTTGGATTTCTATCAAAAATCAGCGGGCTGCGATGGTATTTCTGGACTCTCAGTTCTGGCTCACTGGTCTTTGTGGCCATCATCCCACTAATACCTCATTATCTTGTTTTCAGAACCTTTATCATGGTTCTCAAAATCACAGAGCCACAGTCCTCCCAATGCATTCTTCTTTTCCAAAAACCAATTCTGGCTCTTCTAGTTCCGTTGTCTTTCCATATAAATTTAAGAATCTGCTTGTAAAAAAAAAAATCCTATTGATATTTTGATTAAGATTGTTGAATTTAGAGATGATCCTGGGGAGAATTGAACTCTTAAACTGAGATTTGCCGAGCTCATGTATCAAACACAGTATAACCCGCTGGTTACACAAATAATTGAATGATAAATGAGAAACTAGGAGATTCTGAGCAGCCCAAGTATTAGTAACTAAAGGACGCCGCTACCCCTCCCAGGGCTGGTGGGTAAGGGGAGGTAAGGTTACCGAGGTCTCAGAGCTCAGAGGAAGGGGCCCCGCACAGCTGCTGGCCAGCTTTATGTAGGGGGCCACTAATGCTCAGACGATAATGTGGGAGGGGGACAGACATGACTGGCTGGTGCTGTACCCTCGAGGGGACGCAGCAGGCTTCCACTGCCAAAAGAACCCGGAGGCTGGACCCAGAACTCTCATCAGGTACTGGAGCCACGCTGACAGGAGCTGGAAGCCCAGCTCCCCATCTTGCTCTAGTGCCTTCCACTGGCCAGCAAGCGTGTCTGAAGAATGTGGTTTGCAGAGTGCCAGCCTCAGCATCTGCAGCTGAGTACAGAAACGGAGGCTTGGGGCTGAGAGCCGAGTCACTGGTCCCAGCACACTTGGTTACACTGGAAACCACTACTGGAAGCCGCTTTTCCATATGTCTGAGTGTATCCAGCATTGCACCGGGGATACAATACAGGTTCAAAATTTTTTGAACCTGGACTTTTTAAAGTACTGTTCATTCAAAACAGAGGGGCATAGGGGAAGGGAAGGAAAAATAAGATGAAATCAGAGAGGGAGACAAACTATAAGAGACTCTTATTGTAGGAAACAAGCCAAGGGGTGCTGGAGGGGAAGGGGGGTGGGGGAACAGGGTAACTAAGTGACAGGCATTAAGGAGGGCATGTGATGTAATGAGCACTGGATGTTATAGAAGACTGATGAATCACTGACCTCTACCTCTGGAACTGATAATACACTATGTGTTAATTGAATTTAAATAAAAAAAAATTTAATAACCTATAAAAAATAAAACAAAGTACTGTTTATTCAGGAATGAAAGATGTGATATTACTACAGACCTCACAGACATGAAAGAAACAATAAGGGAGGGGCGCCTGGGTGGCTCAGTGGGTCAAGCCTCTGCCTTCGGCTCGGGTCATGATCTCAGGGTCCTGGGATGGAGTCCCACATCGGGCTCTCTGCTCAGCAGGGAGCCTGCTTCCCTTCCTCTCTCTCTCTGCCTGCCTCTCTGCCTACTTGTGATCTCTGTCTGCCAAACAAATAAATAAAATCTTTAAAAAAAAAAAAGAAACAAACAAACAATAAGGGAATATTATGGACACTTCTGTGCCCATAATTTCAACAACTCGGATGAAATGGACCATTTTCTTGAAACACATGATCTACCAAAACTTACTCTCGAAGAAATAGATCATCTGAATAGGATTCTGTCAAACAAGTTAAATTCATAGTTTTAAACCTTCCAACAAAGAGAAAACTCCAGGCACAGACGATTTGGTTCAAGTGAGGAATCCTACCAAATATTTCATGAAGACGTAATACCAATTCATAATCTCTTTCGGAAAAGAGAAGAGGAGGACACACTTCCTGACTCCTTCTATGAGGCCAGAGTTACTCTAATGCCAAAACCAGGCACAGACACTGAAGATACAAAAACCACAGATCAATATCCCTCAGGGTCGTAAACAATCCTCCACAGGACGTTAGCAAATTGAACCCAGAAATATGTAACAGGGATAATACATCGCCATCGAGTGTGATTTATCTCAGGAACACAAGGCTGGTTCAATTAGAAAGATTAATCAATGTAATTCACTAAAGAGGAAAAATCTTAGAATTATCTCAATAAAAGCAGAAAACATTTTGGAGAAAATTCAACACTAACTCATGCTAACAACTCTCAGCAAACCAGGAGTAGAAGGAAAAGCCTCTTTAACCTGAGGAGGATTATCTGTAAAACCCTGACCTAACCACAGACTCGAATCTCTTCCCTCTGCTCCTTCTAGCCTCGGGAGGACAGGTGACCTCTCTGAAAAGTCTTTTCTGACTGAGAATATATAACCAAAAAGCCAAAAAGGGACTATATCTCATCCATTCTAAGATGTCCAGTTTTTCACATTTCTGAATTCTGGGTACATGTTATAGTCAATGGCATCTTACAATTTTAAAAAGGTAGAAAGGTTTTCTCTCTCTCCCTCTCTCTCTCTCTCCGTGCTATATAAAACAAGGGCGCACCTTCAATGACATCTTAGAGTTTATGGAATCGATTCTTTTCCAAAGTTTAGTTTTCTAGAGTATTAGCAAACATTCGTAGCAGAGACAGGTAACTAAGTACCTGGCAAGATCTGTCCCCTGCTTCCACGGTAATAAATTGTAACGTGGCCATAGCATCGCGTTGCTAGTGCCCTCACTTCCAGGGCTCCCTTGCAGCGGGGCCAGTGGGATGGGAGTGGATGTGACGTATACAACTTTTGGATCACGGATAACCCAAAACACAAGCCAACTGACTTAGAGTTTCTGTCTTTCCCGGTGAACAAGCCTGATTCCCACCTTCAGCCTTAAGAGGCATTAACAATGTCGCAGGGGAAGGGGGTGAGGGTGTAAGGGTACGGAGGAACCTGGACCCCAGACTGTCCAGGAGAGGCAAGCCACCTGCCAACATAAACAGCTCACTTCGGAACTGTTGGGAGAGAAATCACCTTCTGTTTTTTTAATCTATTGTATTTGAGAGCCCCACCCCCATAACAGATTAGCCTTTATCCTCACTAAAACATTTCCCTCTAGCCATGGATTGGCTCACCTTTGCTAGCCCCTTACCTGGTTGCTCTTCTGTCCAGCTTTCTGGTAACCTTGCAACAGCTACAAAGTTTCTGCCCCTGGAGTAAGATATTTCTATCTGGCATTTTGATGTTCTGAGCATGTTGACATGTTTCTCTGGATTAATTTGCTTAATAATTTTACTATTTCCCTTTTATGCAGCTTGGTCACGTAACCATTGTCAGTGATGACTACGTTTGGGAGATGATTATTCTTCTGTGAATAATCACGACTTCAAAATCTGTATGGCCACAGTAAGACAGCTTCATCAAAATGAAAACCCACACTGGGAGCGCCTGGGTGGTACAGTTGGTTAAGCCTCAGACTCTTGATTTTGGCTCAGGTCATGATCTCAGGGTGGTGAGCTTGAGTCTCACTGTGAGCCCCACCTCTGACCCCCTTCTCTGGAGCACACTGTCTCCCTCTCTCTCTTTCTCTGAAAAAAAAAAAAAAAAAAGAAAGAAAGAAAGAAAAGAAGTGAAAAAAAGAAAACCTATACTGGCACATTAAAAATGCAGGAAGGTAAAGAGGGAAGGAAGGAAGGAAGGAAAGAAAGAAAGAAAGAAAGAAAGAAAGAAAGAAAGAAAGAGAGAAAGAAAGGGAGAGAAGGGAGGGGAGAGGGCGGGAAGGAGGAAGGGAAGGCCGGCACCATAAGAACAGCAGTTTTTCCAAAGGGACCAGAGGCCATGGAAAGGACCCTTCATCTTCCTCATGTACTTCTCTGTTTCTTGTCCTGGAAAATCAACCGAGTGGTTCCCCTGTTAGTTTTCCACATGACTAAACCCCACGGGCCTCATCGAATCATAATCAGGCCGCCTGACCACGTCTCCCCAGTTCCTCCCATGCCTGGAGTCCGGTAGGGGTGCAGACCTGGGCACACAGCCCATCCCTCCCCTGCCTTCTCCCACAGCCTCGCCAGAGAGGCCTCTCCCTGGTGGCTGAGCCAAGCGCAGGGCTGGCCTGGGGTCTTCAGATGCTTACAACATGGACCGGTCTATCGGACTCCTGGCCTGCCTGGTGGGCATCCTCCCAATGGGTGAGTCTGCTGCTATTCTCTCTGGCCCATGTTCAGAACAGAATAGATACTCACAAAACCACAGGGACGGTCTTCTCTTCTCGCACCTGGGGCAGCTGGGTTCGCCCAGAGCCTCCAGGCCTGCGGAGGGCGAGAGCTGCACGCTCCAGGAAGCGGAGGCTATGGAAGTCAGAAGTTCAAGTCCGGGTTTTGCCTTTGGTTTCCAGTGACCTGGGGCAATCTTCTGACTTCTCCGGGCTTCCGTGGACCCACCTGTAGAAAGGCCCCCTGCTCGCCCCCCGCCGTGAGGATCCTGGGAGATGATGGGCAAGCTCAGGAGAGGACAGTCCAGGCTCTGAGGGACTTCGGGGGTTGTGGTCCTCAAAGTGCTGTATGTCCCGATGGGCACAGCCCAGAGTGGAGGGGAGGAGGTGCGCGATTGTTTGGGGTAAGGTCAGGGGTGATTTCCCACGGGGCATGTGAGAGAGGGCACCCTGAGCACCCAGGGGAACCCCAAGGGCTGAATGAAAGTCAGCAGCGGGCTTAAGTGACAACGCCATTGGTCACTCAGCTCAGTGACTTGATGTCCCCGGGAACAGTGTTTTGGTTGGGGACCAACTGCCTGAGAATTTGGGTGGCAAGAGGGCCATTCACCTAAATGCAGTTCCTTTGGCTCTTCGCCAGACCTGCAGAAGGAGAGTATCAGGCATCAGGGCTCGGGAGTCTGCATGTTCAACCATCTTCTCGGGTCACTTTTTTTTTTTAAGATGTATTTATTTATTTATTTATTTTGGGGGGAGAGGGACAGAGAAACTCCAGCAAACTCTGCGCCGAATGCACTCAGTCTCACAACCCTGAGATCAGATCTGAGCCAAAAGCAAAAGTGGGACACATAACGAACTGTGCCACCAAGGCCCCGTCTCTCGGGTCATTCTGAGGCATGAGGTAGTTGGGGGCAATCAGGATAAATGACAGAGGCCATCCTCTGAGCTCTGGCCCCTCCCGTGACTGCGCCCCCGGACTCGGCATCAGTGCCCCCACCAGCGGGGCCACAGGCCATCACGCACCACCGCACAGTGACTTCACTGGCATCATAGTGCTCTGAGTTAGTCCATGTTCCTCGTCTGGGGTGCTGTCTCCACAAGTGGATGATAAAGTCCCACCCTTAGCTCCTTCTCCTTCCTCTGGAGCATTCAACACAGGCAGCGTCCAGGCCAGGTCTGGTCTGGATAATTGCAGCAACCGCCTACAGACGGCTCCTAGAAGTGCTGGGCACTTTAATTAGAACTGCACGTAAGCCTCGGAACATAGTTCCCTGAGAAGGGAACTACTCCATTTCCTTTTCCCGGATGAGACAACAGAGGCGCAGAGGGACCCCATGAGGGATGTGGGTGGAGGTGCGGCTCCAGACCGGGCCCCCACGGGCCCCCCCACCCCGTGTTGCCGCCTGTCCCACCACACACCCAGTGGCGGAGGCGACGAGGGGGGAGGCTCTCTTTTCCCAGAATGACGTAACTCTGCCGACTTTCTGGGATGGTTTAGGTTTGGGCCCCACTTAGACAATGGGGGCTGGAGGAGGGGACCCCGCCCGTACCCAGGGCTGGTAAGAGAGTGGTTCAGACTCACACGTCAGTGTCAACGTCACATACACCTTTGAATCCCGGCTTTGCTATTTACTAGCTGTGTGGCCCTGGGCAAGTGGCCTAACTCCTCGGAGCATCAGTAAAGTGGGGACGCTGGCGCCCGGTCGGGTATTGTGAAGATTAGATCGTGGATAAAAGCCTGCTGGCCCAGTCCTGGGGCTGAGTGATTGTGCAATAAATGACAGGGAAATCTTGCTGCAGTCACATACCCTGGAGAGAGGCGAGGTGGGGGTGGGAGGTGGTTTGGGTTGATTTCTTTCCTCTGGTTGAGGGTCAGCTGCTATGAATCAGTTAAAGACAAAAAGACTTAGAAGAAGCCTGAGCAGTCACGTGTCCAAGAACAAAACCCAAACCACACCAGCGCTCCCACTGTGGGTCAAATTTACCCAGGGAGGCTGAGGCTTCTGGGGGAGGAGATCACTTTTTCTCATACTGGCAGCGTCTTCACTGCTGCCCCGAGAGGTCCAGGATCTAGGTGAGGGGATCCCACTTTCTGAAACCCCCCTGGAGACCTTCTGTGAACTGCTCCATGGCACAGCGGGCCTAGACAGGAGGCCAGAGGACCAGCCTGGCGTTGGCTGCAATGCGGGAACCCTGGGGCTTCCTGAGCAGGTGCCCGAAGTCCCAGTCTCCTCCCCAAACACATCTCTGAGCAGAGGACCGAGGAAGGCCCTTGGCAAAAATGAAGGGGGGAGAATTAGTCCAGGAAACCCCCTTCTACCTCCTGTGCCTTTCTCCTTCATACCGATGCCACCCACCCCCCAGCACCCAGTGCCCTGGGGCAGCCCCAAATCTCCCAGGGGCTCATGCACACTCTCCCTTGTCTTTGCCCTCTGGCTCCCCACACATCTGCTCCTGGAAAGCTGGAGACGCCAGGGAACAGGCAGGTGGGAAGAACAATGGTCTGGGAGCTCTGACCGCTTGGGTGATCTTGGACAAGGCTGCAGCTGGTCCACAGACCTCTGGTGGAGGGGAGGGTTCACAGTAGCGGTCATCCTCAAGGACTTCTGTGTCAGCCTTGACAAGCAGTTCATTCACTCTCCACCACAGCTCAATAAGCGAGGACCCTTGTCCCTACTTTAAGGAGGCCCATGGGAGTCAGATGACTTTTCTAGGGTGTCACAGCCTGGACTGAACCGCTGGAGTCTCCCGAGGGCAAGGCCCACCTTATCTACCATCTGCGTGCAATGGTAGTGAGCCCAGAGCACAGCCTGGCTCAGAGGAATTTACTAGCTTGGAACCACTGCCAAAAAACAAACCAAAAGGCAAGATAAATCACAGCAGTCGCCCTAGCTCATGGGGGTGCAGGGAAAGGCCGTGGAGGAGATGGCCTGCTGTCATGGGTCCCGAAGGAAATGAATGGGAGAGTTTCATGAGCCAGGATGCTGCTTCTGCTCCTGATGGCTCCTGTGGCCAGCAGCGTGGGCTGAGAAGTCCTAGCTGGGGCAGAGGAGGACGGGTGGGGAGCAGGGCCCTGAGAAGGTTGAGGGGAGCACGGACAGAGATGAGCTAAGTGGGCACTCTGGGGAGAACACCCCGTGGCCGAGACTGGCCCCAGACCACGGTCAGCTGTGACTGCCCCTGTGATCTAAGAAGCCAATGTGAGCTACAAAAGGTGCGATGTCAAGGTACCACGTCTTCACCTCTGCTGCATCACCTCGAGATGTACACCCAGAGCACCTCCCTACCACTGCTCGGCGCCCCCACCCCGCTCCCTTGCAGCCACGCTCCCTCTGCAGGGCTGGCGGGAGCAGGGGGCTAACGTGCATCGAGCATTTGCTGGGCGAGATACATGTGGCTTCCCTCAACCCTCAAGCCCGTGAAGAAGGTATTAGGTGCCCCATTTGGCAGCAGAGGAGCCCAACACCTGGGATATTAAGTAACCTGCCCAAAGATCCCCCAAGTAAGCGAAGGAGCCTAGAACAGTGCCAGGATCAGACTGGGTGCTCATAAAAGTCGGGGAAAGAACGAGCACAAGTGAGATTGTCCCCCAGGTCCAGCTGTGCCAAAGCTGGAAGGCGGGGCCACCATGGAGTGGCGGGGTACTGGATATCGAGAAGAGTCTGGGTCTCCTGTTGACCCTGGAGGTTTAACGGTCCCGAGGCAGGGAGATCAGAGACTCTACAACCAGGGGCCAAGGTTTCAGTCCAAGAGTATCCCCTCCCTTGTGCTAAATATGGGCAAGAGCTGCTGGAGGGAGCGACACATGTCACAAGGTGCTGGGAGCTCGGGTTCCTGCCAAAGCACAGAGTTTGCTCCCCAGGGCAATCCCTGCTGGGACCTCCCACCCTCACCCTGCGTCCAAAGTCTCTGTGTGAGGGGGAGTCCAGGCGCTGGCCTCTTGAAACACCATCCAGCAGGTAAACAGGAAACACAAATCCGCCCCCCACCCCCGACCCCCGACAGGAGCCAAGATCTTACTACCGGCTCAAAGGGCCTCTGTGTGCCCGCTCAGCTCCTACAGCAGAAGCCTTCGGGGAGAGGGATGGGTTGGGGGAGGGGGGACTACCATTTGTATCACACTTCAGGATGTTTCCAAATTGGGCTATCATGCCGGGGCAACACTGCACAGGGGACAAAGTAGGAACAGGAACCACAGAAGGGGAAGCCTCAGCTCTGCTTCTGGTTTGGTCAGATGAACTTGCAACAGTCACGTTGCCTCTCTGAGCTTCTGTCCTCCCTTCTCCAAAAGGGGCTATTGCCAGTCCCTCATGGGGCTGTCGTGCACATGAAATGATATGAGGACTGTCTCCCAGTGAGCACCCAAAGCACTGTGTAGTCCAGCCCCTTTATCTGGGCTTGCCCTGTCCCCCAGATGCTGACATCCTTGCCTCTGTGGTCTTGCCTACATGCCACCTTCACTTAGAGCGCCTTCAGTCTACGCCAAGGTTTGGCAAATCCCACTCCTTTCTCGAGGCTCCACCAAAAGAATGCCTCCTCTCTCTCTCCAAGCATTCCCTGCCTAATATTTGCACACCTCTTCCCCCAGCCCCCACCACCCTCCCCTGCTAGCCTGATCACCCTCCCTTCTGCCCTATGACAGCAATTCAACTGTCATCTCGATAACTATGTGGGAAGTGCCTGGTGAGACAGCAACAACACAAATATGACCACAGATCCGCCCTCCAGAGCTTCTGGGTGCCTGGGCAAGACACACAGTTGGCTAGTCCATGCCCACATGGAGAAAGTACGTCTGTCAGCCCTGGGGCACAGGGGAAGGATGCCAGACCCAGGCTGGGGGTTGGGGGAATGCCTCCCTCTGGAGGACGACTTAGCAGAGGCTTGAGGCTGGCTGGGAAGGAGGTGGTGAGTGAAATGGGCCAAGAATCTTGTTCAGACAAAGGAAACCTTGTCGGTGTCCCTCATTAGCGGACTTGGCATGCTGCAGTGTAATTGTGTGCTCACAGATCTATCTCCCTTTCTGAGTGGTGAGCTCCGGCAGGCTGATAAGCCATCTGATTGATCTTTGTAACACTGGCTTGTATCCAAGTGCCTGGCTTAGAGTGGGACCGTGTCTGATATGTGTTTGCTCATCGATGAGTGCACAATAGCAAAACCTACCTGGGGGGATCGGCACCTGGCTCCAGGACGCCTGCAAGATGCAGGAGGTCAGAGGAGCTTGAGGTTACAGAGGGTGGGAAGTGTAGGGAAACCGAGGCAGAGGCTGAGCCTCAAGAGGGGGAAAACACTTTCTGCACCTGGGAGTGCTGAGTAAAGCAGCACAAGCTTCAGAAAGGGTTTCTCAAATTTGAAACCAGGCCCTTTGATTATTAACAACTGAACAAACAAGCTCTTAACTGGAGGTAAATGTCATGTCCTCCACTTTGGGTCAAAAGCATAATTCACTTGTCCTGAAGAGCGCACATTGTGTGAAAATAGAACTCGTGGTTTTTACCTGATGGCAAGCTTGGCCTAAGCCCAAAGTGTGGTTTTATATGAGGCAGAGCTCACACAACCCAATTTGTACCTCCATGCTGCTAGTGCAGCACACACCTGTGGCACACACCTGCACACACCCCTGTGGCACACAGCTATGGCACACACCCGCCGCATACCCTCGGCACACACCCGCAGCACACACCCGTGGCATACCCATGGCACACACCTATGGCACACACCTGCGGCGCACACCTGGAGGCCCCAGCTCAGGCAACTATGCTGCAGAGAGAGCATGAACCAGGCAGTGAGGAAGGGGAGAGGCAGGGGAGGGCCTGGGACTTCCACCAGAGAAGGGAAGGCTTAATGGGTCCATGATAGCCAAGACAGGTCCCAGACAGGCCCTCACCGCGAGGGAATGTGCGTGCTCCCAAGAACAACATGGTCATGTGAGTAGTGATAGATGTTGATTCTATACGGGAGGATTGTGATCACCTGTAGATAACTCATCGATGGGCTAGGCTTCTTGGAGGATGGGTGGTCACCGGCTTCGGGCTGAGGAGATTCCTACCCAAGGCAGGACGTACCCCCAATAAGTAAAGAGCACTGGACGTGGAGTCAGGAAAGCTGGGTTTCTCCCATCTTCTGTGTGACTCTGGGCTTCGTTTTCTGAACTATAACAATATCCCCCTGCCTTTCTCCCCCAGGGTGTCTTGGGGGTCACCTGACAGGATGTATATAAAAGAACCGTGTGAATTACAAAGCTCTCAGGAAATACAAGAGCGGCTATATTATTCCCTCTAAAGATCCCTTTTGGGAACTGCATTCGGGGTTCTAGCTGGACAGACCTACCAACCTGTCCTCCCTTCTCAGAGAGACACCACCCCCACCTAGCCTGGTCCTCCGAGGACCAGCCCCAACATACCTGCTCACCCCCTCCTCAAAGCAGCACACGCAGGCGACAACAGGGACAGGGGCTCTCCAGCCATCTTGAAGCTGGAGGCAGAGAGACCTGAGCTCAACCGTACTTCAGAGGCTCACAGCATAGGGTGTGAGGAAACTAAGCCCAGAGCAAGAACACAGCACAAAGATCTACCACTCGTGGGCTCTCAGCTCCCTGACTGGCTTTGGGAAGCCCATCTGGGTTGACCTGGATTCTAAAGGGACCTCATCCACCAGGTCAACACATTAAGTTCGGAACCTACCATCCCTTGCTGAGGCCTCTTTCCCTTCTGTTAATGGGGAGCGCTGGGCTCCTTGGATGAGGCCCAAGCTGCCCTGCCTTTAGTGCCCTAGACTGCTGGCTGTGGAGTCAGGCAGTCCTGTCTGAAAGCTGGCTGTGCCTCCTTCTGACTGTGTGACCTTACTTACTTACTCAACTTCTCTGTGCCTCAGCTTATTACATGTAACTCAAGGATAACTGTGCTTCCATCTAGGATCGTTTGTGAGAACCAAAAGAGAGACTAGAGGGAACTTGATCAACACAGAGGCACATAGTAAGTGTTTTTATTTTCACCATCGTGGTGGGGTGGGTGCTTGGGGCTGTGTGGTAACCACGGATCCTGGGGCTTGTCTGCCACAGGGCAGGGGTTGGGAAAGAGTATGGGGTCGATGGGCCTATAGGTGGGACCTCCCCGAATGAAGCAAATACTCCCAGAGAAGGGCGGAGAGGGGCCAGGCCCCTCGAGAGTCATGGGAGTCAAGATCCCGGGGGGGGGGGGGGGGGTTGCCTCTCAAGTCACACGGTGGGTTTCTGGGCCTCCACAAAGGAGATGCTTCCTGAAATCCTGGGGTTTCTAGCCTCCGCCCCGGGGTGCTCCCTGAGTCCTGCGGGTTCCAGGCTCCCCAGCGAGCGGTCCCCCCAGAGTCCGCTGACGCTCCCGGCCGCCCGCAGGTGCGCCGGCGCAGCGCTGGTCCATGCAGGTGCCGGCCGAGGTGACCGCGGCGGCGGGCGAGGCGGCCGTGCTGCCCTGCACCTTCACGCACCCGCACCGCCACTACGACGGGCCGCTCACGGCCATCTGGCGCGCGGGCGAGGCCTACGCGGGCCCGCAGGTGTTCCGGTGCGCGGCGGCGCGGGGCAGCGAGCTCTGCCAGACGGCGCTGAGCCTGCACGGCCGCTTCCGGCTGCTGGGCAACCCGCGCCGCAACGACCTGTCGCTGCGTGTCGAGCGCCTCGCCCTGGCCGACGATGGCCGCTACTTCTGCCGCGTGGAGTTCGCCGGCGACGTCCACGACCGCTACGAGAGCCGCCACGGCATCCGGCTCCGCGTGACCGGTGAGCGCCGCGCCCTTCCCGCCCGCCTCTGGCCCGCCTTCCCGCCATGTCCCCGGGGCCTCCGGGCGCCCGCACAGCTTCCGCCACGGGCGTGGAGAGGGGGGCGGTGCACAGCACCTTTCTGTAGGGCAGGGGGCCGCACACCTGGAGATGGGCGCGGGCCGCCCAGGAGCTTGTTAAAAGTGCAGAATGCTGGCCCCGAGAAGAACTGAGTGGCGCCCGGGGAATGGGCATCCAGATGAAGTTCGTAGGGAGTGAATGGCCCCAGTAGCTCTCAGTCTAGGGGGAGGGACACGAGTTGAACAGTAATGGCCAGGGCCACTGCGGGATGTGTGCTCTGTGCACTCAAGGGCACACGCAGCCTGCTGGAGAGATGCCCAGGGACCTGCCACATGGGCAGTACTTTGTTAGACCCTAAAAAAGTGGGAACCAGGGTCCCTGGTCCCTGGAGCAGTGGTTCTCCACCCTGGCTGTGCACTGGAATGAGCTGGGAACTTTTAAAAATCCTAGCCTTCCCTGTTGTGGGGATCCCGTTCTGGGTTCCACTCTGCCCAGCACTTTCCATGCGCCCTTGGGCTGGCTGGGCCGCCTCTCCCAGTGCATGTCAGTTTCTTTCCAGGGCCTGTGCTGCCCTGCCATAGACCCAGACATTCAACTCTAGATCTTGGTGAGGTTGTCTGGGAGTGCCCTTGAAAGCCTACCAGCAGACAGTCCCCAGCCCTGAGCTACAGCCACAGTAACAACCATTGAGTGAGCATTTGCTATGAGCCAGGCCCGGATGCAAGCACCTCACATGTATTAACTTGCCAAATCTTCTCAACGACCCCATAAGGTAAGTGATCCCCATTTTACGCATGAAGAAACTGAGGCACAGAGCTTCCGAATAACTTGCCCAATGCCACATCTGTGCTATGGGAACCTTGGCACCATGGCACTAGAGCGCCTACTCCCTCCTCTCTGCGCCACCTGCCCCAAATCTTTTGGTGACTGAAAGGGACTGAGAGGGGTCCCCCTTTGCCCTTGCCCTTCCCGGCCGCTTCTCTGACCACAGTTCTCTTTTTCCCTCGCTCCCCCTCCACCCTGTTGCTGCCCCGCAGCCGCCCCTAGGATCGTCAACCTGTCCGTGCTGCCCGGCCCGGCGCACGCTTTCCGCGCGCTCTGCACCGCTGAAGGGGAGCCGCTGCCCGCCCTGGACTGGTCTGGCCCGGCCCTGGGCAACGGCTCGGCCGCCGTGCCGGGCCAGGGCCAGGGTCACGACCACCAGGTGACCGCCGAGCTGCCCGCTCTGGCCCACGACGGCCGCTACACGTGCACGGCCTCCAACAGCCTGGGCCGTGCAGAGGCCAGCGTCTACCTGTTCCGATTCCATGGCCCCTCCGCGGCCCCGGCCCTCGTGCTCCCGCTCGGCGCGCTCGGCCTCAAGGCGCTGCTGCTCCTCATCGTTCTGGCCGCCCGCGCCGCAGCCCGCCGCCGCCTAGGTGAGTACACCCCTGGCAGGGTGGGGGCGAGGGGCGGGCAGGGGCTCTCTGCCCAGGTAAGACCGCCTGGCGACCACCCGGCGGGACTCAGCCCCAACACACTTTGTGCCCCCGTGCCTCATCTCGCTTTCTCGAATCTCTCCCTACATAGAGCCCAGGAGGGGGGAACCAGCAGGAGCCCATTTTACACTAAGGAAGCTGAGGTCAGAGGAGTGAAGGAACTTGCCTCTAGCCTAGAGACGCAGAGATAGAGACCCAAAAACCTCAGCTCCCGCCCTTCCCCGCACCCCCCTAAATGACTCCTCCCTGGCCCTTCCACATAGACCTTCCCAAATAGCAGCAGTCCCTTGTGTTACAGTAAGCGCCCTGAGGACCTACTGGGTGCTGTGTAGGTGCTCAGAAGGCAGAGATGAATAAGCCGGGCCCTTGAATGGGATACTGGGGAGTAAGCGAGCAACTGCAGTCTGCAGGGGGCAGGGCTGTCCTGGAGCCCAGGTGCCCCAGAGCCCCACAGCACGGCATGCCTCACTCTGGTGGGACGTCCAGCTAGGCCAGGAGGGAAGGCCTTACGAGTACGGGGACGGTTGGATCAGGAACCGGGGCAGGGAGCTGACGGTGTTGGTAGCCCAGGGTTCGGCAGGCGCGGGAGTGTGCGTGTGTGAGCCAGCAGGGTGTCCTCACCCCACAGGGCTCTCGCAGAGCTGGATGGGAAAAGGGCTCATGCCCTAGGCAGGGGCTTCCCAGAGTCTCTCAGACCATCCAGGTCAGCAGCACCCACCTCACACTCTCCTGGGACGAAATCCAAAATTAGTCACAGCTGCCCGGCTGTGGCCTTTGCTGTGGCTTGGCTGTCTTGTCTTTTCTTGCTGGTTCTTCGGACCCACCAAGTGTTCTGGGCGCCACGGTCCTCAGAAAGGCGGGTTTTCCTGCTGGGCCGCTGCTCCCTCTGGGGTTCTCTTCGTTAACTCCTGGCCGTCTCTAAGGACACTTTGTACCCAGCTAGCTAGTGTTTGTCGCGTGTCCCTTCGGACCACTTTCCGTGGGGGGGTGGAGCGGACAGCAGGGCCTGTGGCCTGAGGCTACCATGGAGAGTCATGCCTCCTTTCTCTCTCTCTGTCTCTCTCTCTGTCCCTCACACAGAGCACCCAGTTGCCCCGGACACCCCACCACGGTGAGTACCCTGCCTTCGCCCACCCCGGGCTAAGGCCCCACTGGCCCAGGCACGCGGGGTTCTTGGGGCTCGTGGCATAAGGAGAAAGACCAGGCAGAGGGTCAGGGCTGGGGTCTGTGGCTCCATCAGGGCTCTGACCTCCCCTGCAGCCTCCTGAAGTCCTGCTCTTCAGTCTCCCAAGTCCTTTTTGGCCAGACCAGGCCACGGGGACCTGCTCTCCCCACCCACCCCTCCCCCAGCATTTACAGTCTGGGCCTCACACTGGCGTGTGAGGTGCTGAAGGGTCATTTTTCTGTCTTACATCCTCACCTAGATGTGATTCCTCGAGGCTGTGTTTCCTCTTGGGCTCCCCAGTATTCTAGAACAAGCAGACTCACACAAAAGCCAGTTCGGGGTACTCATTCTCCCCCAGAGCCAGTCTTCACAAACAAAATGCCATTAGATGTTCAGAGGGTTTAAGCTAGGACGTGCTGGCCCTGCTGTCCAGGCTCCCCTTCCCTCTCCGTGTCTGTTCAAGTGAAGGTCTGCGGGGAAGAAAGACTCCAGTTCACTGACCCCGGGCAGGGTGTCTGGGGGGCAGGGATGTAGGGAGGCAGAACAGGGCTTATTGGACAAGCCCAGGCGTTCCCATAACTGTCCCTGTCCATGCCCTGAAGGCTTGACAAGCCACACGACCGGCCCAGGCCTCTCTCTCTAGCTGCCTGTTCAGCCATCCCCCGCATTCTTGAGAACTGGTGCGATGTCCCTCTGCGTTGCTAACTCACGAGCACACTGAGACACCTAAATCAGAGCTGAGGGCTCGAGCACTTATGGAGAGCCTGCTGTGTACCAGACCCTGAGTTGGGTGCTAACGCTACAGCGAAACCCCCCAACTTCTGGAAGCTCACATTTTAACGTGGAGAATTTAATAAACACATAAACAAGGTCCTTGTCGATTCTAAAGTACGAGCTGTGAAGAAAATGGACAGGGCCACGCAGCAGAGCCCTGGGGAGGAAGGTGGCCGCTGGGTGGGTCACAGGCTCAGGGATGACCTGGGAAGGGGCCGATGGGAAGTCACTGAGTGGTGATGAGAAGCACCCGGAGTGCCCCATCCGAACAAGAGTTGGGGCCCAGAGACTTTCCAGGAGGCTGTTGGCCAAGGCAGAGGCTGGCCCGGCTGCTTGGAAGGAGGCGGAGGCATGGGGCAGACGGAAGGCAGGGCTGAGCAGGGGCCCTGGTGGGCAGCACGAACGAGGGAGGCAGCCAGGGAGCCCTGGTTTGGTGCCGCTGACTGAGATGAGGACGACAGGGAGGAGGGGACGCAAGCCCTCGCAGGTCCGTCTGAGACGGGCACTAAGACGTCCCGGGGGAGGAGTCGGGGAGCAGTTGGAGCTCAGGAGGCCACGCCTGGCTAGATGAGTGTGGAGGGCACCAGGCACAAAGAAGGCTGTTGATGCCACCGAGGAGATCCCCTCCAGAAGACAGTGCCCGTCCTCCACATGGAGGCCTCCTCCCTGCTCTGCAGATGCCGCCGCTGGCCTCTCTCCAACCTTAGTCAGTCCCCATGCTCTGTTGGGTCTAGGCCGGGCTCCTATTTCAACTCTTCAAACCTGCCGGGGCATGGTTTGGGCAGTTGGCGCATTCCCACTTGTGTACTGGGGTGTCAACCTACTTTCTCCATCCACAGGCCCCAGGCTCAGGAGTCCAACTATGAGAACTTGAGCCAGATAAGACCTCGGGACCTGCCAGCAGCCACGTGTGTACCATGAGGAGCCCCTTGGCCGCTGGCATCCACTCGTACCCCTTGAGGAGCAGAGGCCAAGGCTGGGCTTGGCTGGGACGGGACTTTCTGGCTCCCAGCCATGCGGGCAGCCCGCGGCTGGGCGACCTCCCACAAAGGGTGTCAAGACCCTGCTCACAGAGGCTCAGTGGTCTCCTACAAGGATGTCTGTCCCAGAGCCCCCGTGATATTTATGACAGTGGGACCAGCGTTTTGAGTGTGTGTGTGTGTGTGTGTGTGTGTGTGAGCTCCAGTATGAAACTCACAAACTCTCACCCTTTCCTACATAGAACGTCCTAGTAAGACAGGCCAGACACTGGTCAGAGGGTCTCCCAGGCTTGGACTCGCTGTGTGGACCAGGGTACTTTTTCCACCTCTGGGGGTCTCAGTTTAGCTACTCGTGAGCATGGACATGTCCTTCCCTCCTGGCTGCTCGGCCTGTCAAGATCAGAGGCAATAATGGAGGGAAGGTACTTTGGGAAGTACAGAGCCATGTACGGATGGGAGGGGGTCACAGGCTCCCCCTTGGAGGCACCCTCGGGACGTGCGGAGAGTTTTTGGACAAGTGGGGCCCCACACCAGCCTGGCTGAGAACAAGGATTCCAGAGAGCCAGCCTGGAGCCAGGGCTTCTGAGGCTAGGGCCACGTGCGGAGAGTTTTTGGACAAGTGAGGCCCCACACCAGCCTGGCTGAGAACAAGGATTCCAGAGAGCCAGCCTAGAGACAGGGCTTCTGAGGCTAGGGCTGTGTAAACCTGTGGTCCCAGGAACGTTCACTCAGCCATGAGGAGAAGCCTCATACCCCTGTCTCCCAGGGTCTCCTCTGTGACTGCCCCCCACACTCTGCCCACCTCTTACCCCATCAACTGCTCTGCACTTCCCTGAGCTGGGACGCCTGTGGAAAGGAAGTGAAACACCCATCCTCTCCCTGTATCTGGGATCCACTGTCCTTGAGGACGAAATGCTGAGAGGCTGGAGGGGCTGGTCTGGGCTGGATGGCACCCCGGTTATGTCTGCTGCCGCGGTGACCTCTCCCTGTGAGCCGCAGGCCCCCCACATGGGTGAGGTCCAAAAGCACCAGCGATTTCCCTGCATCTGCCCGAAGTCTCCCAGACTGACTTTGCAGGGTGCTGCGCGTTTTAGCTCCCACGGTCCTTGGGGTCTGGGGACGGGGGAGGAGGTGTGCTTGAAACCTGGGCAAGCTGGCAAGACCAAAGGGCCATAGGGTTAGGGGACTGAAGAGGCGATGGGGACAAACTTTCTTTCACTTGGAGCTTTTCCCAAAGCTAGGCTGGAAACCCAGAGCAGGGAAGGGCCCTGGCCGATGCTCTCTGGGGAGGTGGCCTGAAGTTCAGGGGTCTTGACAAGGTAACAAGTGGGGCAGTGGGTGATGGGGCACCCTTGCTCACCAGACCCATGGCCAGGGCAAGCAGGTGTCACTAAGCTCCGAGTTAACATGGGACCCATCTGGGAGTCTGTGTGAACTGCCAAAAATGTGCTGGCATTTGCACCTCCTCATACGAGGATACTGTGAGCATCTCCATGGAGGGTCCCGTGTCCCCAGGGAAGCAGCAAGGGACACAGGGTGGTGCTTCTTGAAATATCTGCGTAGACTTCAAGGCCTGTTTTGCAGCCGGGAAAAACCATGGCAGAGTTATTTGTTAGGGATCTGTTTGGTGCTAGGAATCGGGCCAGGCGTTTGGACAGGAATGAGTAAGGCATGTGTATCGGTCCATCTGGGCTCGGTTGTGCGGTGCTCACCAACAAGCCCCCTGGTCACAGTGGCTGAGGACAGTCGGGGTTTACTGTCAGTGAAGTGAGGCCTGTCATGACCGGGCATTGGAGCTGTGCTCCTTGCACTTACTCTGGGCCCCAGGCCCCCCAGGATCCACCATCTTGTTGTGGCTTGTTGGGTTAGAGATAAAAAGAAGGCACTAGAGGGTCTCCCACTTGAGAGCAGGACTCATTGGCCAGAACTTGCCACATGCCCCACTCACCCTCAAGGGGCTGGGCAGTGAGACCCGACACTGTACCAGGAATCAGGTAACAGAAACAGGGGGAACAGCCCTGAGGGCTCCACAGTAAGACTCCCCAGGATTTCTCATGTTAGCAAGTGACAGACCAGTAGGTGGAAAATCATGTAAGGGCAACAGTATGCTGAAGGCGCTATGGGAGCACGCAGAAGAATGACTAACCCAGTCCTGGGAAGGCTTCCTGGAGGAGGGGACATGGAGATGGTACTCTAAAGGGGAGGATGTAAATTGGAAGGTAAGAACAAAGATGATTCCAAGCGGAAGGGACAGTCTGAGCAAAGGCCAGGTGGTCGGACACAGCATGGTGTTGACATAGCTGAAAGTTGCTAGAACACGAGGGCAGAGGCCAGGTGACAGGAGTTAGGGCTGCAGCAAGAGGAGCCTCCCACAGGGTGGCCAGCGCTGCCCTCAACAGGGCCGAGAAGCAGAAGGCAGCCAGAGCGCCCATGCAGCCCAGCACGGTGCTGACTCCCTGCATGGCCCAGCGGGCTGCCAGCACCCGCCCCAGATGCACCACACTCTTGGACTGGGGTTTCCACCTTGATACCCTGGGCTCCCTGAGCAGTGTTTCTGCCATGGTTTCTGGGGGTTCATGAGCACCTGGGGAGCTTGCTCACATCCCCATTCTGAGTGCCCCCTGGGCCTCCTAAAAGTGGGCTCTGAGGATGGGCGCTCGAATATTAAACAAATGCCCATATGATTTGGCCCCAACTTTGTATTATGATCATTTTCAAACGTGCACGCGTGAGCACACACACACAGCTGAAAAGATGATCGTCCAGATACCCACCACCTACGTTCAACAGGTCCATCATTTTGCCGTATTAGCTAATGTGCACACGCACGCGTGTGTGTGTGTGTGCGTGTGTGTGCACGTGTTTGGCTGAACCGTCCAAGAGTAAACCATTCGACACACCACAGTACCTCAACCACGTCACCGGCACCTCCAGAGAACGGGAGCACGCTCCTCCGTAACTCCAATGCCATTATCACACTGGAGAAAATTAACAGTAACTGAATACTGCCTTACAGGCCACATTTGTTATTCCCCAGTTCTCAAGGTGTCTTTTTTAGCTTGTTGTCTCTGGTCAGGGTCCAGTGGACTCCGAGGGATTCTTAGCAAGCTAGAGTCTGAGACTCCCTCTGCCGGGGCCCGCCCGGCTGACAAGGGAAGGAGCTAACCAGCCACCGTTCCTTCCTGTGTGTGTGCAATGTGAAGGAGGGCTTCCAGAAACCGCAGAAGCAGCATTCCTCTGATGGAGGGCTTTCACACACAGTGACAGGCCGTGGGACTCCCTCTGGCACTCCCTCTACCTATTTGCTCACCGGGCACAGGCGGCCTCCTGCTTAGCCTCCAGAGAAAGCAGCTGCTCTGGGGCCAGAAGGGGAGGGTGGTGAGGGGGCTGCACTTGGCCATCACCAGAGCCCTGGGAGCCTGGAGCTGCCACTGGGAGGTTTCCCTGGAGAAGAACCACCATCCGTCCTCCCCAACCAGACCATCTATGAGCACAGGGGCTCTGTGAGTGGCAAGCAGGGACCAGAGCCACATGCAACGGGTACAGTCAGCACATTGTCCCCAGCCCAGAAGTCACAGAGAGGAGCCCCAGGAGACTTGGCATTTTCAAGTCCCCAGTGAGGCCCAGGGTGCACAGCCAGAGCCTTCCCCTCCTCTGAACAGTGCTCTGGGAACGGGAGTCCATCTGTCCCAGGAGGGTGTCCAATAGCCCGAAGACTGCCCTCCACTGCCTCTCACCAAATGCCCCCGGAGATGGACAGCAGGAGGAAAAGATGCCCATGGCCTGGGCGACCCAGATCCACCAACCACCCAACACGCTTTCCCTGCCCTTGAGGAGCTAACCTAACTTTTATATCGAGATGTGTCTCCATGAGAACCCCGTGTCTGTGAGAGAATCGGCACTGGAGGGGACAGAAGTGACACACGATGGGGCTGAGTTTTCACATACAGCCCCCTTGCTGGCCTCGACTGGAGAGCTGGGCCCACCGCTCACAGGGTCTTCATGCCAGTGCGACCTTAAGAGACCCAGAGTCAGGGGTCCCAAGCTTTGTCCCACTTAGGTCAGTGACACCGGTCCCCCACCAACAGCCCCTCACATGTCCCGAGTGCCTCCACCTCTGCGACCTCAGGGAGTTCTCACTATAAACCCAGGGAACAAGAAAGGCTGCAATTATCCTCATTCACAACGAAGGGGAAATCTCTAGGAGGGAAGTGGCCTGGTCCCAGCTCCTTCCACGTCCATGTGCTGCCCTCTCTTTCCCAGGACTTCCTCCTCTCCTGTGCCCCTTCCTCTGTGTCCTGTTTTATGAACTTAAGGGAGAAAAACATGACTTGTCAATATAAGGATATAGAATTCCTTGGGATTTGAAGTCTCTGGGTTTCCCTAGATTTGGGCCCCCAGACCTGTCTTCCACAGTCATCCCCAAGTCCTGTGTGCAAGTACCCTCAAAGGGTCCCCAGAGCTGAAGGTCCCCACTCACCTTCGTACCTCCACCAAAGGAGGAGGGGCGGGGTGGGGGAAGGATAAGAGTGGGAAGAAGGGGGAAGGGAGAGGGGACTTAAGAAAGGTTGATTGAGAAGGACAAGGCAGAGAGGAAGTCAGCCTGGGAAGGCTGAGAGAGTTCAGGGTAAATCAGGTCTAAGCCACATTTAGGCGATATTAACATACGGTGTC